>OZ022421.1:21522801-21772145 GCA_963989365.1 Rhimphoctona megacephalus
TTCGACGTGACGAATCCACCACGACATATGTCAAAAAAAATCCTGTGGGACGTGACCAACGTTTAGAACCCTCGTATAAAATACATGTATATACATTACGTGCAAAAATATGTATATACGTACATTGACGAGTGCAGATATCTCTCTGGCATAGAAATTCGAATCGTCGACGCCTCTTTGAAACCGTTGCGGCATAAAAATCTCACATGATCCGCTTGACGTATGGAAAATATACGTGGCTGTTCATCGGAGCGTTAATATTAGTTATTGGTTGGTGTTATATGCGCGAGAATATTTCGAGATGCGAAGTTGCAAAAAATGTTGCAATCGTTCAAGTGTGACGACACACAAGACGCGAATGAATTTTGACGTAAATATGTAAATTCAATACTACACAAAAAAAAAACAGTCAATATTCCATTCATTTTCGAATTACGTTCAATTTTCTCTGCTGAATACAAGAAAATAAGCTGTGAATAGAATTCAATATTTCCTGCTCGTTTGTACGGTATTATCGATATAATCATCATTACAATTGCAATTATAGATAAATACTGAGAAAGTTTTTTTATTTGAAGTTAATTCTCTCGGAGTGGAAGCAAGGACAAAAAGAAAGAAACGAGGGATAACCGCTCGTTATTCGAGGCAATATAATTAATATAAATGAAAATATAAACGCACGCAATGAAGCAGGATACCACACAATGAAACTCTTCGAATCTCCGCCATTTGCCAATTAGCAGTTTTAACCGATTCGCATTCTGTCTTTTTTTTTTTTAATTATTATTATTTATTGTTTTCTTTTTATCATCGCGAAGTTTTTTCTTTCTTCATTCATCGGTCGATTCGTCGATCGACAGACGCGGAAGCGACTATTCTCATCCCTCATTTACTGACAAACACTTGCTCTCAGCCGTAGGGAAAACGAGGGGGTGCAAATAGTATTATATATACAGATATATGCGTGTATATACGTATAAATAAAAAAAAGCTAACGATGAAGGAGAGTTGAGAGGAAAAGAGTTCCACTCAAGAAGCAAATTCCACGGATAGGAACCAATAAATCTCCTCTTATTTTTCTTCTTTCTCATCAGTTATAATCATCTCCCCTTTTTCACGGATATTTATTGTTTGACTCGAAGAACTTTACCTCCAGCAATTTGTTTTTTTTTCTTCCTTCTTTTTAATATTCTTTACACAGAAGCGGTAACTTCGATGCCATAAATTCAACTTATATCCACAATTTATGTTCGGAATTTTGTCGCTAGACGAGAGTATATAAAATGAACTGAGGACCTTTTATACGGTCGTTATCGCAAATTATCTCAAACGTTATACTTAATTCTTCGATTATGCACTTATCTGTCAAAATTTATGTAATACTTCTATCATTATTATTATTCATAATAATAATAAAAAAATCATAGCCACATTTTAATGATTGCGATACAGAGATTTTGGTCGCTGAAAAGACCCAAAGTGTGTGTGACTCATGAAAATGGTAAATTAGCGTGGTTGCATATACATCGTTCAAAGTTTACGTCCTTTAAGTTTACGCGAATGTTAAACTTTTTGACTAAGAAAACGAATAAGAGATTGTTTGGTGTACTCGGATGTTAGAAAGAGACGACGAGTCGTGAAAATCTGGAAAGAAAAAAAACGACGAAGACGAGAAGGACGACAACTACGACGAGAATTCGCGGGGGGTCGCCTTCGAAACTTTTGCCTCGAGAGTTTTGCAAAGCAATCGAAATTGCCGTCGCGTCTTGCCCATAGCCTTCTCTTTCTCCTTCCCCTCACCCCTCTTTCGACGCAGCAGTCTCACTTTTTACCGTGTATATGTACACCGCGAACACCGCACAATGGATTCGTAATGATTCCGTGAGTGAGAGAAATAGAGAGTAAAGTTTCGTCGAAGAAATGCCGAGTTGATGCCGTTTCGTCCTTTCTACCACAGGAAACCAGAAAACTCGGTTTATATACGGATGTCTGTGTGCGCTTGTGTGTGTGTATGTATGTGTGTAGATGGACGGAAGGAATGAAATTGCAAGAGAAGAAGTGAAAAGAGAGAATAAGGGAAAGTCCGCAAAAACCCTGCGAATTAGCCCGAATGCTCGAGACTCTGGCCCCAGGGCTTCCCAACCGTCGACTCGTACTACTGTCTATACGCTTATACCCAAAGCACATCCACACAGAGAGAATCCGCTCCTTATTCGTTTTTTTTCTGGCCTTTTTTCCTTTGGCTTTTATACGAACAACTGTACCGTTACTACTACACGACGTTTCTTCCACTTCTTTCTTCATTTCCTACACGATTTATACACACGTATAACAAGATTGTACTTATATAGACATGCACATAAGTTGAGAGCTTTTCCCACTATATATACTTTGACCATATTCAGGACGATTAAATTTCGAACTAACCGCGAATAAGTTCTAAATGGATCTTGATGTAATTCGCGTAACGATCATACTCGGTGTTTTTCTTATAAACTTTTTTACCTCGTTTTGCTTTCAACCCGGACAAATATATATGTAGGTAAAAAAATTTGACGGTGTAAAATAAATTACGAAATTGAAAAATGATGGAAATGATTTCCGTTGAATTTCAACGATGCGAAACTCTGCAACGGCACAAACGGTTTTTGGATGTTATATTTTGTTTTATTGGCGAATGATTGGGCCACTCCTGTGGTGTGTGTTTCATTGGTGCGGAAAGAGAGAACGAACGATGGAGGGAGATTTTTGTGCTGATGCAAACGTGTTAATCGAATTAGTGATGATCGAATGAAATGAACACAAGGCCCGCGGACGTTTTGACTCGTGTTTTTCTACATATACGTCATGTGTGTCACGTATGTGTTATAGACTCGTGCAAAAACATCCGCGAGGCATTATAACCATACATTCGGTGAAATCACGTACGTGCTGACGGGAGAAGCGAGAATTTTCAACAATTTGTCGTTTTGATCGTTATTGGCGGTTTTATATATCCGTTAGGGCGTCGCTCTTTTGTTTTTTGTATGCATCAAACAACGCTCAGGGCTTGATAACGCGGAAGGTTTTTGCCCCGAGCCAATAGGGGTAGAGAGATTCGCACGTATATAAATCGGATAGAGATCGATTCGTTGGTGTGTAAAACCGGGTTCACCCATAGACACTGATATAATTTAATTGATTGAAATTTTGTTTATAGGGATTTTATTTCAACCGCGCGAATTTCTTTTTTTTTTCACTCTTTCTCTCCAATCAACGAGAAACTCGTTTTCCATCCACGATGAGAGATTCGCTCTCTGAAGATTAATTCATATATATATATATATATATTTGTGGAAATTCGCGCGACGCAATTAAATTGGCGGCCATCGAAATTGACGGCAATCAAGTAATCGACTTGTCTCGTTAAAAAATGAAAAATTCAATCAATTACATTATATGTATCTGATCGTTCTGGACAGCACGAGATAAAACTCTGAGTGATGGAAATATTATGCGAGGCTTGACTGACTTTTTTCCCCCTTTTTCATGGTTTTCATGGCTTTCACACGAGGGACATGTGATGTATAAAATAAATTTGAAAAATGTGTCTCGCAGACATACGTAAATGAGGAATTAATTAATTAACGCCACTGAGATACGTAATTTACGTTTATCACGCGAAAACACGATGAGGGGAATGAAAAAAAAAAGGTAAAGAAAAAATAGAAAAAGAGACTGAAATTCGTTGGTCAAAGAACGAAGCGAGACGGAAATGACGGAGCTAACTTTTCTCAGGGGAAATCGCGTGGGCGTGAATCCAACGATCTTCCACAAAAGCGATATTCGCTCTGGTTTTCAGACTGCGCTACGCGTGAGATGTTAAGATGGCAAATTCCCGACTGCCTGTGCACCAGAATAAATGGTGAATTCGCGTATAGATTGTGTACATGAGCATATACATATATGGGATATTCCTTCACAAGCTATTTTTATAAAATCGTACTTTGGATCATTATCCTTGATTTTAAAGTTCAGTATTAATTAATTAGATTTACAAATAATCAAATTTGTACATTTTTGTCATATTTATTGTCATTGATATCAACAATGTCAGAATCTCGGACAATTTTTATGCTAAAAAGTATTTAAAAATATTTTCATTAAAACGAAAAAATAAATTATTTATAAATTAATCGAAACATGAAGTGATTAGCGTATTTTAAGGCGAGCAACCAGCAACTTTAGATGCTTCAAAAAATCAATTTTTTTCTTATTTCATAAATCGTTAGCAAAATATCTTAAGAACACATCCTGAAAATTTCAAAACGATATTCGGATTCCTTCTAACGGTATGTATATAAATGATAAAGACTCTCCGCTCGACTCCCGAGCGCGCTCAAACTTTTAAACGTGTTTTTCTCGAAACGACATTTTTTCAATTTGCGGGAATCATAACTCAAAAACTAATTGATGGATCATCTTCAAATTTGGAACACGTTTACGTAATATAATTTATTAAAACATGAACCTAAAGTTGGAAAGATTAGATTGTTTAAAACATATTTATTATTGCAAAATGCCGGGGAAGAAATGCTAAAAATCGATCATTTTTTTTAAACACGTTCGAACATTCAATTCTCGATTTTTTTTTTTTCGAGATTTAGGTTCATGTTCTTAAAAAAGATCTCAAGAATGTATAAAAATTTGTTAGACTATTTCAGATGTGAATTGCGAGCTGCACAATTCCCGCAAATCGACAATGACGATGAGGACGCGCCAAGGGACACAGCTGATTACACCTTAATTAATGCATGAAATAACTTGAAAAAATTATCAGAGATGTATGAAAATATGAATAAATTATTGTCAGAGTTAGGGAAATTTCCGTTTTTTTTTTCACAATAAAAAAAAAAATCCAAAGTATCATCTAATTTTCGGTCTCCTAAAGTGGTTGCTCCCCTTAAAGCCATTAAAAATAGTTAATTAAACTAAAAGCGAAAAAAGGAAGTATTGAAAAGTATCGTGGGGTATTTCGAAGATAGATAAACATGAAAATGAAACAGGAAAATTGTTGGATCGAGAAGAGAACGTCCCATGTAGAAAAGAGGAGATAAGAGAGAACGATGAATTCGTTTTCTCTCGCGTTGGAAAATTCCCTCGTGACCAAAGCCACAACATCAGAAGAAGCTTCCTCTGATGCTCGCGATATGGGGAGGCGCGATTTTTTTTTTTTTTTTTTCCAGAGGGCGCGAGTTCACATTTTTATAACGCGCCCTTCAATCACCGGAAAGGGATTTGACGTGCGTCGGCGCGTCAAAAAGCGGACGTGAGGTTCGACAAGCGTCAAACGAGAAGTGTGCATGTGTGTATGCGTGTGTGCAGCGTGAAATAGGGTATC
The DNA here is from genome assembly GCA_963989365.1 of Rhimphoctona megacephalus. Taxonomy (NCBI): domain Eukaryota; kingdom Metazoa; phylum Arthropoda; class Insecta; order Hymenoptera; family Ichneumonidae; genus Rhimphoctona; species Rhimphoctona megacephalus. The sequence continues at coordinate 21,528,182 of OZ022421.1, forward strand.
ATGGTTGAATGCATAAATAAGCGGTATAGCGATTGGCCACTCGTGTTTGAGTTGACTAATAAATGTCCATTACAGAGAAACCCTTGAAATGGAGATACAAAATTATGTAAATAAATCAAAATATTAGGGTTTGAAAAGTTTGAACTTATTTTTAATTATCCCTTTCGATGCCTTTTCAAATGTTCAATTGAACCCTATTATTTTATGAAACTATCAAATTAAACTTTAACGGCTCTGTCTACTTTAAAACTTTCAAAAAATCCAATTTTTTTTTGCATTTTTCGAAAGTTTATATATTTAAAAATATTCTCTGAAAATTTCAGAAAGATCAGAGCATTTTAAAGGTATTTTTCCATACGTTGAACGCTATCTGAGCGCGCTTGTTCACCTTATAAATTAAAACTTTAAACGCGTTTTTCTCGAAACAACGTTTTCGAACCGCTTGTTGAAAAAATCTCAGAAACTACTGAACTGATCCTTATGAAATTTTAATCACATATTCTGTACACTTATCGCTATAACCCGTACCAGAATTATTGCAAAATTTTTATTTTTACTATTTTTTTTGGCAAAAAACATACAAAAAAACACGTTTTTTATTTTTTTTTGTCCGCCACTTTGTTATTTTTGCATATAAATTAATATTAGAGGTACGGGATATAGCCACTGCCACACTAAACCTAAAACCATTCAATTCTATTGTTTCGGATGGGCCGTTGTTCAGATTTTTTCAACAGCGCACACCTAATATCTACTTTTTGAGGACGCCTGTTTACCTGGCATTTTCACACTAAAAAAGTGATTAAAATCAATAAAATTTTTTTTTTTTGTAATTTACGAATGTTTTTGTTAAGCCTAACAAGTTTTATATCAATAAACATAGCAGTATTCTTAAAAAAAATTAATAAAAATAGGGTTTTTTTCATGCATCCAAAATAGACAGAGCTCTTAAACCTGTCGAAATAAATTCATTTTTACTCAGTTTGAACGCAAGAAACAACGAGGTGTGAATAAAAAAGTTTTCTTCGTAAATGGAACAGCGATAATTTGTAATCAAAGGGTTAAGGGATTCCTGCCCATTTTTGCGTTCAGGTGGTTGAGGGTAAAAGAAAAATTGGAGTTAAGGGCTATTTAGCGGACGTGAGGAAGAGCAAAAAAGAAGTAAGTTAGAACAGGGCAAGGGGAAGGGAGGGGGGGGGGGGTTGAATATGGGAAGGATTGAGAAGAGGGTGAGATGTCGTTGGCACACGACCGCTGCACCAGACTGGCATGTCACGCCACGTTAAGCTCAACGAGTTTCGATGAAGCGAAAACGTACGCGGGCGCGTCTATATATCGTCTCTATTCCCTCGTCTTTCTTTGCTTCACCTTTTTTCTCTCTCCCCACCTTTCACTCTCCCTTTCTCTCTTCTTTTCTCAATTTTTTTCTTCTTCTTTTTACTCTCTTTTTCGTTTTTTGCTTCGCTATAGCTAGCCACCCGTTCATGCGCAATTAAAGTTTTCACGGCTGGTCGAGAATTCTCGAGCTTCTTTTTTTTAACTCTCTTCCTCCGCCGACGCCTTCTTTTCTCCCTTCGATTTGACTCGAGACACTCAACCGTGATCTCGTTCAACCCTCTGGATTTTAGTTGAAAAAAAAGATAAGAAAAAAAAAAAATCGACTAAAATCGGAGAAAAAAAAATTGCCAATGGTCTCGGAATTTTAATCCAACGCCGTCGAGAGTGAATTTAAGACGGGGATATTGAAGAATTAGATGGTTAATAAGTGTCTCGTCAAATCAGCTTATTTGCTCTCCGTTTTCAACTTTTTTCTCTCATCATTATTTTCTGTTTCCGGATTATTGAAGTTTTTATGGGAACTCGATGGATAAAGAACTAATTGACGAGCATTTTTTATGTTTTTTGTTCGATTCGTTTTTTCTTATCGTTTTTTTATTAAGAGAGACTCCGGGGCAAAAAATCCATTAAAAAATTGTCCGTTGTGTAAAAATCGTATGTACAAATCGTGTTCGCATCGAGAGACGAATTGAATAGAAAATTTCAGGACGAACAAAGACTATGAGGAATACTCCTCAGACATTCTGTTGGACAACAAAGGAACCGGAAATAAATGATTGACTGCAATCGTGACGTGAGTATTTTATTTTCCCATATAAACGCATGTGACCCGTGTCGCGTCGTGTATATATGCTCGCTGCAAATGACGTCTGTAGGACTCCCCTCTGTCTACTTATGTGCTACATAAAACGATCGTAATTCATTCAAAGCTGGTAGTCGTGACTGGCGTTATGTATAACATCAAATGCGCAAGCCGTGACTCTTTATCTCCGTATATGTATATTAACTGATAATATGCAAAAGAAGAAAAAAAGCTTTTAAAAGGTGTTCAGGGACGTTCGAAGACCTTTTTTCCTCATAAACCAAATTTATGTATCCTTATATAATCAGTAAGGAAAAAAGTTGTCTGCCTGTCTGTCAGTAAGTTTGTCTACTGATAATACGAGACTACTGAATAAATTTCACAGCTATTTTACCTAACGTAGCGGCAAAAAAGGTATGTATTTGGTATTTTCAAAAAAAATAATCAATTTAAAATTCAAAACACGAAGATAAATGGATAGACCGAGTGCAATTTTGAAGAGAGTTCGGATATGAATCGAATGAGCATCCAGTGGAGTCGCAAATCCCAATATAAAAAAGTGCAATAGCCATTTTTGTGAAAAAAGTTAAAAATTTTAATTTCTTTACAAATTCTTTGGAGACTTGATCGAAAAACGATAAAAAATATTTTTTGTTTATTCAAAAATTTCGATTTTTAACAAAATGGCAGTACTTTGAACTTCCGCACCCCTAATATATAAAAGCGTTACACAGAAAATCGATGTAACATTCAAAAAATCATAAAAGCTCAACTCCAGTTGCTGTATAATAATACAGACAGACTCGTAAATAACTCTGTATTAATTATTCTCATCATTACAAACAAAATTACGACGAACAATGACGAGGAGCTTTAATGATTAGATTGAAAGAGCATCTCTCGCAGATCTTTCTTTGGTAAAAAAAAAAAAAATAAAAAAAGAAATAGCCTTACAAAAAAGTTCTCAAAACAAAATGGGAAAAAGGATAAAAAGCATTTTCGCGTGTTCGAGTCCTTCGAAGTGGAGAAATCCGAGATGAGATTTTTTTTTGTTTTTTCTCTCTGTGCTGTCCTGAAGCAGGCGATGCTCTGTCGAGGCTGTGCACAGTAGCACGCGAATAAGCCAGCGTGGTTCGAGAAGGGATGAAAAAAGAAAATACACGAGAAAAAAAAAGGGTATAGGGAGAAGAAAAAAAGAAAAGCATATTTCCATCGCGTGCACGTTACAAGCGCATAATCGTATCTACACGAGAGATATATGTTCGAAGGCAAAAAAAATACACACGTATACATACGCGACTAAAAAGAAACGAGACCGAAGACAAAAAAAGGAGCTTTTCGTGATAAAGGTTGAAAAGAAAAAAAAATCAGTACACCGCCGAGAGATCGAGGGAGATTGAGACGAGAGATTCCGAACGAGAATATCTCGCAGAAAAATGAATAACGCGTTATAGACCTATGCCTATAAATATACATGTATCATACAAATAGATATATATAAACGTACGTATACATTAACGTTCAAAAGTTTAGACTCCATTTATTTTTCTTATAACTCGTAAAAAAATCGTTTTTGCATTTATAAACGCGATTTAATGAAATTCAATTTTATGAGTGAAGTTGAGCATCTTGAATAAATTACTAATCTAAATGATTCATGATTTAAAAATTGAAATATCGGCTAATTGATTGAAAATAATTTAATTTTTGTTTTTAATAACAAAATTTCTTATTCAATTGTTTGTTTGCTTGTTCAAATTAAATATTCTTTCTATACAATTTTTTAATAGCAACTACTTCCCAGTATTTAACATGCGATCAAGCATAAGAAAGGATTTTGGATGTCATGGAGAAACGAATAAATAAAAATGATTAATGTAATAACTTCTGCTTCAAAACTTTTGTACGATATTGTATTTATGTAATGTGTTATACATATTGGCGCGGTATGCCAAAAGAATGGACCAAAGAGGTACATATATGGGATGAAATGCGACGGGTATGAATGTTAAAACAAATAGCATGTGACAGAGGGGAATAAAGCGCGTGAAGCCAGACGCGAGGCGTGAAACATTTCAATGCGAAAATTTACGTGCGGTTTACCACGGAGAGTGATTTAATTAAAATGTCGAGAGTTTCGGGACCGATGACGCGACTGGTGGCGTTGCTGGTGGTGCACAAGGATTAACGCGAAAATGAATTTCAAGCTGAAATCTAAAGCTCATCTCCATTGGAATAATCGTGAAAAACGGGTCAGCCCAGATTTATATTCGGACGAAATAAAATAAAAGTCAGTGTTTCGTATTGTTCTAGAAGAGATTGGAAAACAAATGAATTTTTAACATCAATCATCCTGTTTGGGAAAATAATTGTGGAACAAAAAAAAATAAGGCCTGGACCAAAATGAGCAATTTATGAAAAAATGTTTGAACGACGATACGTTTAAGGTAGATCGGTGAATTTGAGCCATCCAAGATGAAGGATTGACAATTTTTATAGTTACACATAAATACGAGATGAATTGATATTTGCAACTTGAATGCTATTTACCATCTAGTTTGGTAGTAATTAATTCGTAAAAATCGACTGTTTCCAGACATTTATCCCTACGAGCATAGAAAAATCGTATGCACGTCAAGACTTATTGAATTTTTACATTTGGTACTTCCAAGATTTCGTAATAAAAAAATCATCACTGTATTTCGCGAATATTCCTGAATATAAAAGTGCTTGGGTTTTCGGACGTTACCGTTAAAAATCGACTGAAAAATAAAAAATTATTCGTTGTAAAATGATAGAGATTTCCACAGGAATGACACGGGAAAGAGCGTGAGAGCGCTTAGCAACTCTGAATTCGGAGTCTGTTAGAACATGCCTTCACACGTGACAGTTTGCCAATTTGACTGTGTTTTTCTTTCTTGTTCTTGAATGTTTTTACCGTATTTGATAAATATCGATAGAATTAATGGTAATAGGTAAACTGGCAAAATCTCTGTCGTTGCGTAATTCCTTTGTGTAAATACTCTATATAGGTTATAAATAAAACTGATAGTTTCGGCAGATGACAGTAACGGCCATGACACATTTTACAATCCACTACGCTCGTCAAAATTCAATTAGCAAACATTTTTTGAACAATAAAATCGTATAAAAATATCCATTCTCCGCTGTTTACATTTCGAAAATAATAAAATTATAATTTCAAAGACAATTTTGCATTTGCAAACTTTGGTCTATAATAATTACTGCAAAGATCACGTAGCCGTCACCGATCTACCTTAATTACGAAAGATTTCACATTTTTTCCCATATTAAAAAAGTGGTTGTTTCGAGTAACGAATTCATTGGATGTTTGTACGCATTTATACATTATATATGTACTTGTATTTATATAAGTTGAGAGAACTTTATTGGAAGGTGAAGTGGACTGGATGAGATTGTATAAAGGGTTCTTAGAAAAAGGTCGCAAACCGCACTTGAGATGGGTATCTCGACCTCTTCTTTACGAACGATTAATTACGGTGAGTCAAAGGAAGCCGAGGGTGGCTAATTAATTACGCTGATTTCGTTCTCAATGGTAAGCGAGAATCAACGTTTCCTCGCGCTAGCATATAGTTATACGTCATATATAAACTCAGGGTGTGTCACTTTCGAAGATAAATACAGGGAAGTCGTTTGCAAATTTGGAACATTATTCAAGTGAGTCGCTATATTTTCATTCAAAGAAATTCGACCACGAGTAGATAAATTATGGACGAATTCATTCGAACTTACGTTACTCTCAAGAACCCCAGGAATTTTCAAGTTTTTCAGTTTAAAAACAACGTAACTTCAATCGTAATTGAAGCAATTCATTTTCGCTACCACAATTCTTTCAACCTTCATTGCAATATTTTTATATCTTGTAAAATGCCATGCCAATAATAAAAAGATCCAATGATATTCGATAATAATATTAAATATATAATAATGATACGATTTTAACTAATAATATTTGAGAAATTATTATGTGATAGGAAAACTGATTGTTAACAGCTGATAACGAGTTAAACAAGTCCTTGGTCCATATTTGGAGAATCTGTTCTGTACACAAACGATCGTTATGCATTCATGATGACTAATGCTTGTTGTATTTGCTTCCGCATGCAGAGGGAGTAACTGCGAATACTGTGTAGCAAGTTTGTGAGGATCTACATGGAGATATAACCCAAGAGTGAGTGAGGGAGGAAGCGAGAGAGAGAGAGAGAGAGAGAGAGAGAGAGAGAGAGAGAGAGAGAGAGAGAGAGAGAGAGAGAGAGAGAGAGAGAGAGAGAGAGAGAGAGAGAGAGAGAGAGAGGGAGAGAGAGAGAGAGAGAGAGAGAGAGAGAGGAAGAGAGAGAGAGAGTGAAAGAGAATGTTGATTCTACATACCTACGGAACGTATGTCGATAATTATATCTATACATATACACACAGACATACGCGTATATAAACAGATGCAAAGGGAGGGATAGAGTTCGAGTTGAATCGTTAGTTACTCCCATCGGTAGTTGCGGAGTCGCACGAGGGTCGACAGACACGCTGTATCCAAGCCGGATTCACAAGAGCCCCCTTGAGGAATTAACGAGAGAACTCAGAGTGGAGTCCGTACCGTAGAAGAGAAGGATACAAAATGGATGAACGAATACCACGGCGATGAAGGATCGAAACGTGATTACCATTCAAGATAGTTGTTTACCCTTCAAAGCCGCAAGGTATACATCGACAAGCACAGCTAATTGTAAAATGAGTACGTAGCTCTAATTTTGTAGGTCAAAATGATGTTGAAATTGCCACAAAGTAGTTTCAACTGTTACATCGATGAGATGACCAGGAAAAACAATAGAAAAGTTCAGTAGAGAGAGAAAAGAATCGTGTTGTGCTTAGTTTTCAACTTTTTTCATCAACTTCTACACGTTGTACATCGTCTGGATTCGATTCTATGTTTAAAATGGGTCAGAGTTTCATTTGTTGAATTTAGGATTTAAAATCTATTGTATAGAATTTTTCAAGAGCACTTTAACTTCAGATGAATGCGGTTTTAGTTGATGTTATATTATAATTATTACAATTATAATAATTAATTTACGATGTATTGTAGTTGATTTTATTAATCAATTATATAATTAAACAATTTCAATAGATCGTGATTTTTCTTCTGTCTCCTAAAAAGCTGAGTAAGAAGCAACGATCGAGGAAAGGATTGAGAAAAAATGAGAAAGCAGGCAGAAGTACAAAAGTTGAAAAATACATAAGTTTATATATGCTTCTGTCTGCAAAGAGCTCGGATACATTCGACAACGAGATAACAGTGAAATCTCGAGGCAGCCTCTTTCTTGATGCAAAACCGAGTGCATATAACTCAGGTCTGAAAAAAGCTTTTCGGAGTGTTCAGAAAAAGTTTATGCAGGTTCGTAGAATTGGTCTGTGCCCAGATGTATGCACTGGAAAGAAGTATGCAGTCTGATTTGGGGCAGCAAATATTCTAGGCTTTTGTGAAGTTTCGATATTCACGGTGACAATTGAAGACGTCGCAACATGCACGAAAGACTGTCTTAAATACAGTCTTCGTCTATGTCTCGTGTCTTCATTTGGAGTTTTTCTCCTTTCGTATATATATTAATTTTTCTACAGTCGAGCCTATTGGTAAAAAACAAGAGAGTTAAAAATGAAAAGGAGAGTGATTACTCGAATGAAGGAGCAATTTAATTAACGTATACACAAAAAGAATTATAAAGTAAATTTTACGTCAAAATTGATAATAATGATGATAACTATCATTATAATTAATGATTATCTTTCATATATTATTATTTCAGTGTATACCAAGAATAATTATGCCCTAGTCATCATCAACATTAAATTCCGAATAATAAAATTACTCCTAATGAGACACATAATCTATAAAGATAAAGGAAGCAACGTTTCACGATGACATCGATAAAAAAATCCTAAAAAAAAAAAAAACAAATCTCTTCATTTATTTTTTATTCCTTCACATAATGATCTGAGCGAAAACGAGGCAGGTCTTTCGCGTTTTGAGAAAGTGAATGTTTATATACCCAGGAGAATTCGCGGAGAAATTCGTGATTCGTAATGCGGGAATGGGATTGGCGGAAGACGCGGAAATGAAAAGGAGATATATAGGAAGGAAGAAGGCGCTGTCGGAAGTATACTGAATGAGGGAAAGGATGAAGAGAATTGGGTGATAGGTCGAAGGGAGAAACGAGAAAAAGAGAAAGAGAAATAGAGTTCAGACAAAGCGTTGAAGAAGAAGAAGGAGGTGCAAAGGGGGTTTGAAATGAAATTTCTTCCCTCGCTAATCTACCTTTATTCGATAACGTCTGAACCGAGACGACTCTGCGATATCTTTTTCATATATAACTATTGTTGGCTAAAAAAGGACGTAACCCGTACCGATTTAACGTGGAAAATCATGTGGGGTTACGCCTCGTTTTTACTGGAAGCTCATCCACCATAGATACCTAAATATACGTGTGAGCTCGGGGCAAAATAGGACAAAGGGGTAAAGCGAGGTCCATTTCTGCAAAAATAAAAATTCATTTGTCACTCGAAAAAAGATATTCTTCAAATTTGACTATTTCTAATGTACCATATGTCTGGTACAGCAGAAATACGTTTGCTTCAATTAAAGTTGTCAGAAAACCTGAAATAATCAATTGTTTACGTTCGATGTTTAGCAGGATCCTATTCCAAAAGTTTTATTTGAAATCAAGGGTTTAAAGTTAAAAATGACGTTCTCAAAAGAATCTTTTTTCGGTGTCCCAAATTTTTTCTATTTATATATCTATACAAAAGTCTTGTCTACCCCTGAACCATGTTCTTCCAACGACTATGAAGGAGGAAGAGGAGAAGAAGTTCAACGAGGAGAACACGTTCCCTGGAGGAAGCTGCCAAATATCTGCCCTTGCATCTCCAAACTCACCCAATCAGGTATACCACCCACGAAGCTGCTTCTACACACATATAGATATGTGAGTGGAAGAGAAGGGTACGAGCAAGTACGAGGGTGAAATTACTGTGTTACAAGTTTGGTCGTGTGATGGCTATCTAAACTTCGATCGGGTTGGCTAGTTTTCCTCCCTTGAATCTAATGACGTTCGAGTTCTTACAGGGGACACACGCTTTTGGCGATGGGCTTTGTGAAGCACACCCTTCTCCTGATAGTCCACAGTCCAGCTATCAGTTCCGCTACCGAAAAACGAGTTAGACAACTTTTTTTTTTCGCTCAGTATGTGTCTCGTTATTCAAAATAGATGTATTGGCTCGAGCATGAAAAGCTTTAACGTATATATGACTAAATTCTCTTTGGAGGTTCTTTTTTTCACGAGAAGTCGAAGTTTTTCTTTGGACTGTGAGAGAGTTTGTTATTTAAAACCAATTACAGGTTTCCTATTTCATCGGCAAACCTTTGGCGAACTTTTGTGAATTTGTTTTGTTTTTTATCTCGGAAATTTGTGTTCGTAGAGGGAATTCTTGATCTTCGTTAACCAAAATATAGAAGTTAACATCGTCAAAATAAAATGACGAACAAAGTATACAGAATTTCACTATACTTTGCTTCTTTTCTCTCGACTTTTTAAATCTCTGTGCGAAAGTGCACCGAAAAGAAAAAAGTTGTTCGTGTAATGTGCTTGAAGCTTTGTACAAAGGGTACAAAGAAAACGAGCCGGAAAACGGTCTTCATCTACAGGTAGCCATAAAAAAATCAGAATGGAAAGAGTAGAGAACGAGAGTTAGGATGTAAAACTAAGAAAATATATAGATAAAGATGGAGAACGATAGAGAGGGAGAGAAAGATCTTCGTGACCGTAAGCACTCCATTTTCTCGTACGAATACTACCAGGGGTTGAACGACCTTCTCGTAAAGTGAAAGAATTCGTGTGGCTTGTACATATATTCATGTTGAACGAACAAAAAAGGAACAAGATATGGATGTTGAATGAATTTCGCGCAAAAGAATGAATATATATATACACACACACACACACACATATATAGATGTACTCTGTGCGCATGATTCTCTTGACTTTTCGAGAGCTTTTGAACTGTCTGGCATTAAAATAAAAAAAAGTGTTTTCAAAGTTGTTGGTCAACTTTTAATCTCATAAATATAACATCTGTTTGGTAATAAGTGGAGCACTGGAATTCCAGTTTCATTTGTACACAATATACTATGAAAAATAACAAAATTCGTAAATAATAAAAAATAAAACAGGATTGCATGATACCAAAAAATGGACCAATTTGAAAACTGGGGTGACAGGGTATGTGAGAAGCAAAAAAAAGGTGTAAACCAGAGCAAAGTTTGCTAGCCGGAAAGCAAAAATAGTTCAAGTGGTGAATAATAAGAAATGGTATGGGAGAAAGAGTTGAAAAACGAGTGGTGAGAAAAGCTCGTGACGTCCTCCAAACGACACGTTGCGGAAATGGAGCTACGTTAACATTGAAAGATAGAGAGAGAGAGAGAGAGAGAGGAGAGGAGTGAGTGAGAGATATGAAATAAGTTTCATGAGAGCTTTAGACATACATTTCTAAAGGGTATCGCGAGAATGTAAGTAGGAAAAGTTGACGAGAAGTATGAATATGTGTGAATGTACAAGTGTGAGAGAAAATGTGGTCCCTGAGGGGCATCACCAAGAGAGAGAGAGAGAGAGGGGGGGGGGGGGGGGGGGAGAGGATGAGTGTTGGGTACATGACATTCGGGCGCGAAGCGAGAGCAAATACTGTCATTTTGAGAGGGAGGCATACAATATTATCACGCGGCAGGGATCTAAAATGTCCGAGATGTTCGCCAAAGCTTCGACTATATAGGCGTGTGTCTGTATGTGCTCTTCATACCCACAGCTTATTCGCGAGAAAAAAGTAAGACGAGAGAGAAAAAAAGAAACAAGTGAAAGCGGAAGAAGGCAAAGAGAGAAAAAAAAGGTAGTGACAAGGCACGAGGGAGTAAAAGGTGTATAAGAGCGCTCCTTTCGTTGATAGGAAAGAGAGGCAAAGTCTTGAAAAAAAGGAGAGAGTTGAGGGATGAAGGTAGAAAGTAGTATTAAGAAAGAGAGAAAAGACGTAAAAAAAATGGATAAACTCTTGAACCTCTTGGTGTAACTGGAAAAAAGTTTTCTTGCGTTTACTCGCAAGAAATGTTGAATCGCAAGATACTTCTCATCGTCGTCGTGCCTCTTCTCACAGTCGTTTCTTTTGGTCTCAACTATAAAGCTATGTATATAATACGTATATATATATATATATATAAATCGTAACGTGCGAATCTCCGTTTTCTTTAACTGCAATGTGCGACTCTCTCGCACATTACCAGGGGCAAGCTTTACCTTTGCTCTCTTCTGGTGTACGTACCGAGAGAGGAGGAACCGATGAAACGAGAAACGTCTGTCCCTTTGATAAAATGGAAGTACAACCTGCTCTCGTTTTTTGCCTCTATAGGCAAAAAATTACAAAATAAAATTAAAAAAAAAAAAACAAAACAAAATAGAAATAAAACGAGAATGTCTCATCCCTCGAGTGGAAATTATGAGTGCACATTATGAAGGAGGAAAAAATGTCATTGTGGGAAAAATGTCAGCGTTTTGATAGTATACTTATTAAATGCAGAAGGAAGCTGGGTCGGACGTTGTCAAAGTTCGATTTCCTTCCAAGCTCATTAAGCATATTTTGAAGAAGGTAAGACAAGAGAGTCGATCAAAGAGAGAGAGTATTGATCCAAAATTGACGAGACAATACTGCTCCTATTTCATTTTCTTTCGTCAAAGAAGAAGAACCTTGTATTTTCCTCGTTTATGCCTTAATCCCCGACGAGAAAGCAGCTTGAAGAGCATCTACACACTTCTGGGCGTCCGACCATTTTAATCGTGAAAAAAGCTTCGAACCTCGTCTCGCGGGCTGTGTCTTCTCTCATCCTTCCCCGGATGTTGCATCACTTTACCTGCTGCATCTTTGGCCCCGGGGTCGTTTACGCTTTACTTTGTAGAGGATTAAAAGGTATACGTGTATAGAAGTCGAAGTAAAGTGGCGGCATGTTGTACACAAAGAGTAAAAAAGAAGAGTGTGTGTGTGTGTGCGTGGGGAAAAGGAGGTTGGGGGTAGAGAGTACGAAAAAGCGTTAATGAAATTGATCTCATCGACGGAGGAAAGAGTGAAAGAGGAGATTGGAGGGTTACGAGAGAGAAAAGGGAGAGAGAGAGAGAGAAGAAGGGGAGGTTGAAAGTGGAAGACGTTGGCGTTCGCTTTTAAGGAGATGCAAACGAGAGTGAAGAGCAATGATGAGAGGCTACTTTCGTGCTGAGAGCTCTGTGATGCTCTTCTTGTATGCCTCTCTCATTGGCAGCATACAATATACGTATATATATTGTTCGAGTCCTCTCTGGATTCGCTAATAGGCCCAAATTCGTATGTACGTCAATATATCCATATACCCATATGTCTATACGTCTATACATATATAAATATAGGTACGTACCGTCTATATCCAGCGCTGCCGCACGAAGATAAATTAAATTAAATGACCCGTTCGCGATAGAGGCGTGTCTCTCTCCCTATCGAAGCATATATCTCATTCTAAGGCACAGAAGGTCGTAAAATGTCTCAGCAGGCCATATGAAAATCGTTGGCGTTACGTCTTTTTGATAATTCATAGCTGAGGTATACGCGATCATATATACAAGCCTGAGGTATATACGCGAGAACAGAGATGCCAGATAATTTCATCACTCGGCTGGTGCATCGGGGAATAAACTAATTTGTCGTGTCCTTTGTGTTTCGAGCAGCCTGGAAAACGTATCGTGTACCCCCGGCTAGCTAGGTGCAAATTTGCTGAGAGAGCTGCACGGAAGGGTGTTGAATGAAAAAAATAAAAAATAAAAATAAAAATAAAAATAAAAATTGATAGGAAAAAAAGAGAGCGAAAAGAACGGGATAATAGAGTGAGAGCGAGTGAGATAAAGAGAGACAAGAAAAAAGAAGTGACAGGTCGATTGATCGAATGGTGAGAAAAAAGCGTGCAATAAATGTAGACGATATATAGGATCCGATTTATCCGGACAGATCGACAATATCGATGAAATGGAAGAGCGAACGAGGCTTCGAAAGAAATATTCGATCGGACGATGGGAAAAGAAAGAAAATAGGAGGGATTATCGAAATTGTGATGACACGATGATTTAGAAACTTTGCGAAAGTGCACCGCTATAGAAGCGTGAGCTTTGGATTGGCAATTTGTGTCAGAGGATTCGCCAGATATATGTCGGTAAATAAAACCGTATGACATCTATAAATATGCTTGTATATATCGACGTGATCCATATATTATGTAGGCGTATGCACAGTTATATATATGGATCGAGTGATAGTGTGTGTTTATATGTATATACGGTGGAAATATATTTATATCAAATGTGTCCGGTCTATTGAAACCTGTTGCGATAGTTGTGAACCTTCCTGCTGCGCTCAAAGAAATCTAATATTTTATTTATTCGCTATCATCTACATAATAAAATAAAAAATATATTATCAGTCACGCAACTCTAACTACTCATTTTTTAATCCATTTTTCTTGATGCTGTAACCGAAAAATAAACCAGAAAATATACAGATAAAATGATGCAAGCTTGAAAAGACAGTTTGGTTCACTGCCTACACACGTGCATAATAATATTAGACACAGTTGATCGACGTTACCACTTTCGTTATCTCGGTAATATTTTCCTGAAACTAATAAAGCAACTACGACTATGATTTATAGCATTTAAGGTAAGAAGACTGCGGTGTCCAAGCCCGCAAATGGGAATCATAAAATTTGAATCGTCTTGAAACACGATAATGAATCATTCGCCTTGAGAGAAAGAGTGATAGGAGCCTTTAAGATTTGCATGTCAGAAGACTTTGCGATACAGTGTACTAAAGTGAAGTTGTAAAATTAGAGATAAATGATTTTTTTTATTCTAATGTTATATTCATGTTTATAAACGTGATGGTAGTGATTTTTTTTTGTTTTACTAAAGCTCAAGTCTATTACCCGGTAGTTACACGAGCTCGTTTTGACTGGCGATGGAAGAAGACGAAGAAGAAGAAGAAGATTCTTTTATAGGATTGAAAAGCGGCGGGGACGAATTAAGTCTATTCGCTTTTGCTTCGCGAGCCTCAGTTAGTTATCCATAAAATTTTATGTCTCTCGAAGCTTAATGGAAGTAATATATTAATACTTTGCCTCGTTGCTATTATCCCGTTAGAATTATATTCGAAGCCTATGATCGCGAGCGTTTTATTCGATGATGTTGAAATTTGCAGCGTTCAAATCCAACGAAAATCGTTTTTTTTTTTTTTATTTAGAAAAATTGAGGAAATGATAAACGAATAAAAAAAATTTGTCGTCAATTCCAAGTGTGAGAATTTTAATTCCATTTTAATTGAAGTTACATTCAAATCTTAGTCAATTAAAGCCTGGAGGAGGACGAAAATTCCCAAAATCATTGCAATATTAGTTCAGAATGTTGCGACGATTGAGCGCGAATTAAGAAGAGGAAGAAGACGACGAGAGAGCTTTTGCCAAGATCTCTTTCGTCCTTTTGCTCTCTTTTTGTCTTTCTCTCGCACGCGCACATATTCTCAAAAGACCTGTTGCAATCGTGGATTCATCGACTAAAGTTATTTGCGCTTAATAGTCCTCGGGTATTTACCGTCCATGTATTATATAGTAGCGAAACGTGTTCAGATGTTTATTGCGAGTCTGGGTGATCTTGTAAGACGCCGGTTGCAAGCTATCGTGACGTTTCGCCGTTACGCGTACAAGCTGTCTTTCCTGTGGCTGTGCTTATTAGTAATTCGCTATTGCAAATAAAGAATATAGTCGATAGTCCATACAGACATATAAGAATATCTTTCGTAATGTAGAGTAGACTGGGGCAAAATGGAACATTGGGGCAAAATGGGCTAATCTGAAGAATGACGAGCTAGAAGGGCAGAATGAGTGACTGGATTAAAAAATGAGAATTCATTTGTCACTTAAAAACATTGTTTTACGTTTCCAAATATCGCGTAAGAAAAAATATCAATTTCTTTTAAATAATTACCTCATTTTACCCCTTTCATTCATTTTGCCCCGGCCTTCCTCATATTACATGCACTTTTACGTGCATGTATATATATTTCTGTAACGTTCTTTCCGGGGGATAGTTTTCTGTCTTTACAGCTGAAACTTTACGATCAGCGCAGACCTCTCGAGACTCCGTTTACTACAAATAACGTCACGGTATGTACAAAAACGTACACCCGGCACGGCAGCGCTCCGTGTAGAGCCACTTTTGCCACACGTCTCCAAAGCAATATTACGTGAATGAAAAAATAAAAAATAAAAAATAAAAAGAACAACAACGTAAAATAAAATTACGAGAGAAAAAAAACAACAGCGAAGAGTAAATGAGAAAGGTTAAATAAAAATGCAAATACTAGGAGAAATAAGAAAACAAGAAAAAGTTTCTTTTCTACGGAACGTTAGCGTAATTAGCGCGTTTAAGAGATTCAAGTGATTAAACGTATCAAATGAAAAATGTTTATTAAAAGTTTTATTAAGCTGAAATTGTTGAAACTGGAAAAAATATGACTTCCTGTAAATACAAACGGTAACTTTAATAAGCTGAAAACCAATTACATTTCTCAATATTTTTTTTATATTCGACCCTTACAGGAATAATTACATTTACGTTACCAGTTAGAATATTTTTAAAGTAGCGTTTTATTTCGAGCTTCAACTTCCCCTACTGTAGTAGCAATTATTCAAGAGAGATTTGCATTCTGGAAAACGTTGAAATCTTTTTTATTTCAACGAAGAAGAAAATAATAATTTAATATAAATTAATTTAATACGATAGTGCGGAAATGAGAATGTGAAATGGTTCTTTTAACGTCAAGATGAAAAGCTCCGTTCTCGTCGAATTTCCGTCAAAATGAAGAAACTAATATTTTGTCTTGGATTGCAAGTAAATAAAAGACAAAGACAGTGGAAATGATTTTTCTTTCCCGTTCGGTATAAATGTACGAGTGACAAGAAATGCTTCGGGCACTCATATTTCATTCTCCAGCATTTCCTGTCTCTCTTTCTCGCTGGATCGTGGTAGTTTTATAGCGGATATTTGTCACAGGGATAGCGCATTAAAACGGATGTGCCTATACGTAGGAAAGTGCATGTGGACAGAAGAGTGCATATATGTAACACGTTTCCCCCGAGGTTTACCTGCTTCGGGTACTTTTTTTCCTGCGGTAGAGAAAGAGTCTTAAAATATGTAGGTGAGAGGTCAATTTTACGAAAGAGGTCAACCATCACGCGAAATATATGAGAAAAATTTATTTTTATCGAAAGAAAAGAAACGACTTTCAAACAGTTAAAATAATTGATTAATATGATTGATTAAAAAAGGTAGAAATAAGATAAATCGTTGAGGGAAATGAAATGGAAGAGAGTTATTTTGATAAGAAAAAAGAAAGAATCAACAAACGTTAAAATTTCTTAATCCGTCTCAATTAAAACCAATCAAAACTCATCAAGATCAATATCCGATCGGCTTTGTTTCGATCGAATGATTCCCATTATATCCATCGATCGAAAAGAATGTTACCACGACGTAATGTGAGCCGCGAAAGGAAAAAGGCATTCCTTTTTTCCTTTTCATCTCGTAAACGTACGATATATGCGGTGGAATAAAAAAGAATAAAATTCAATCGAATCTGTCAACAGAGAGACTGAACGATCCAGCGTCTCTTATCCTCAACACGATCGGATTGAATCTCAACCGCGTTTCAATAGATGAGCAAAAATAAAAGTAAAAAACTAAAAATATAAATAAAAAAAAAGAAAGATCTCGAGTCGATATCGCTTTAACGAGATTGTCGACGACGAACGGACGGACGAAAAAAAAAACGTATTACGCGTATGTGTGCGTGCGTGACAAAAGGAGAAAAGAAAATTGGGACGTTAGTCCACGAGTAATTCGTGATCGAAAACTTGCCGGTGCATAGACGACCAGAAACACACATATAGAGAGAATAAATGAGTCCTCGTTTCATAAGATATATGGACTACACTGAGAAAAGAAATTTGTTGAACCAACAAATTGTGGCGAACAAAATGAAATTTGTTAATTCAACAGAAAATTTTGTTGATTCAACAATATTTTCATCGTAATGAGCAATATTTATTTGAGGCTGCAAATTAAGTGGTTGAATTAACCAAATTTTTGTTGAGTTAACGAATTTCGTTTTCTTCGCCACAATCTGTTGATTCAACAAAAATTTTGCTGAATCAACAAATTTCTTTTCTCAGTGTATGTGCGTGTGGGCGGGACCAAACATTTTTCGACTGTAACGCTCGCGGTGGCGCAATGAGAAAACAGCTGCAACCCTGTCTCATATGTTTGAACACGGTTCTTGTTCCCATTTTTTTAAATATCACGTGTAATCATGGTAAAAAATATTACCATTGGAATCAACGAAGTTCACCAATTGTCAACATTATTTTTATACGAGTATTTTGTTTATGGAAAAATATGCCATAACCAGAAAGCGCGTCAAATCGGAGCATCAGCAATGGCGAAAAAATCGGCTGGAACAAAGTGTTGCGTAAACAAAACTTGACGTATGAGGAAAAAAGAAGGTTAGTCTGTTACACGTCATCTTATAATTTTCATTTGCAACGATTTAGATTAAGTAACGCTTGATTAAAATTGGCATTAAAAAATAATGGGAACTTACCTTGCATATATAAAAAGGATTCAATCATTTATCAATAATTCAATGAGTTATTAAATAATATAATATTTACACCCTGAACCACCGTACAAAGAAAGAGGCAGCTGTTTTCAAACTCGGCCACCTGGCGGCGCCACGAAGACAGTTCCATATAGCCCAGCATAACGAGCCAAGGTATGTTGGTAGAAACGTCGCAAACTAAACTTTGTTTATGTACATGAGCTTTTCTAATTAAAACGAGATAAAATAAAAATGAGTTATTTCGTTGAGCAATAAATTCATTGATGCAATAACAAAAATCCATAAAATAAGAATCAATCTCATATTTTACTGATTTCTATATTCAAGAAATAAGCTGAATTACTTGATATCGAAGTTTATTTTTCTAGTAACAAGTATCGTTATTAATCTAAACAATTTCAAGTGAAAAATGTATTTCGTACGAAAGTTTCAACGGGTTTAAAAAATGTTCTCGAGCAACACACTCGAATTCGATCATTCGCACGGTAAAAATTTGGTTACAATTATTTCGATATAAATTATAAAAACAACGTATTGTGTGCTTCGATTTTTACGAGACTTTAATTTTACAAAAATTCACAAGAATTGGGACCATAAATTTTCGGGCCAACTGTATTTTATACTTCTTTCGTATATAGAAAAGTAATAAATTTGAAAAAATATAATGAGATTCGAAAAAAAAAAAAAAAAAAACATGAATTTTGAATAACACGTGGAAATGCCCATGTACACATAGTTACCGTTGAGTGTGTACAGAGAGTGGATTGAGTCGAAACGCGCTTCTGGGTTTACACTAGTCAAGAACGTTGGACGAAGAGTATACAGGGAGGAAGATAGGAAATGCAGGAAAGAGGGAAGGAGGGAGGGACGGACGGAGCATAGTTGGATGGAAGGTTTCTCTCGTTGAGGGAGACGATCGGGGTAGTTTGAGTGAGAGGAAAACGGTAAATCGGGGGAGGAAACTAGATAGGATCGAGATTGGATCACGCCAAGATAGAATTGGATAGGATAGCACGGATGCTTGTGGTTGGGATGATCGTATATGGGTGTAAGTATTCCAGTTTGTGTGTTCCATTGGACGAGGGACCATAGAGAGAAAGAGCGAGAGAGGGAGTGCAGCTATGCTATTCAACCCGCAATGTCATCGTAGTCGTCTTCGTCTGCATCTTCGTCTTCGTCGTCGTTGTCGTCGTTCTCCGACTCATGTATAAGCTTCGGTAAACCTTTGAAATTTATTCGATCAATTTCTCGACAACCACGATCAAGACGAAGTACAGATACCAAGAGAGCGAGAGGAAGGAGAAAGTTTTGGAAAAACGACGATAGTCAACTTGATCTAGGGGTTGACAGACAAAATAAAAGAAAAAAAAATATCACCAACGACGTCTAAATAGAATTTATATCCTACCAGTATTATAGGATCACATCAAACCAGAGCACTATTTATATTGTAAGAACAAAATTCACTTATTCGCTTGTACACCCAGATAAAAGTTCTATTTAGATCTATTAGGATCGTTTATTCGAATTTTTTAAATATATGAATTAACAAAATTTCTATTCGCTTCAGCTATAAATCTGTATTTAAATCAAATAGATAATGCTATTTGAATCCGTTTATTCGAGTACTGAGGTTAAAGCTTCTCGCTCCGGCCACCACGTGGCGCAGAGCGTTGAGGCATTTCTCACATACGAATTGCGCTCTAGATGTGCATAAATTGCGGGAACCAAAGTATAGTATTAAATATTCTGTTTGATTATTCCTAGGAAGACGAACGTGGATTTTTGTATCTATCCAGAGTCACAAACCCATGAAAATATTATTAAATAATATTATAATTGAATATGGTATAAATAATACTAAAAATATTATAAATAATAATATAAAAATTATTTTTATTTCAACTTTACATTCGTTTATTTTTGAAGATAAAAATATGTCCGATTTTAAGACATATATTAAATTTTACATCAATCAAGAATATAAAAATAGTGTGAACAAAAAAAAAATAATTTCTTAAAGTTAAATAGACTTCTATTTGGTTGTGAGACAAGGAAAAAAAAATATTTGATTTAATTAGATCCTAGTTGAATCAACAAGATGTTTTTTCTGGGTGTACTTCACGATTGTAGGATTATATTGATCATTTTCGATTGTTTGTAAACAAATATATCCTTGAATAAAAATTTTCTTTCTAACACTTCAGAAAAAAAGGTATGAAAAAATATTTCTCCAAGTACAAGCAATTTGAATTAATGAAAAATTGATATGTAGATTTTTATTCATTCTCCGTTATTTTTGCTATCGAAATATATGCGATTTTTTAAATGTTCATATTTACAGTTTTCTACGAACGAATAGATGAAAGATCATTTTTTTCTGGACGTAGTGCGGTCCGAACCGAATCATCAACGTACCTGTAAACAGAGAACCAAAACACAACATAAGAATTGCAATTATTTTTAATTTATGAAAGTTTGTCCAAAATTGAACAAAATCGTATAAATAAAAAAACAAACCGAATGAAAAATTCATAACTTTAAAAGAATCCTAATTAATTACTCATTTTTATTGCAATCTTAATTGATCGACGAATGAGGGATGTGAAAATTCCTTTTTTGATTTATCGTTTTTTAAACGTTTGAAAACTTACAGATTTTTATCATGTGTAATTTATTGCGAGAGAAGAAGTTGTTGAAATAAGAAAAAAAAATAGGGATGAGGCCAACAAAGAGGGACAAAGAGTGACGAAAACTCGAGTCTAGCAAAGTCATCGTCTTTCTGGCGTCTTTCGGGGTATCTAAGTCTCACGACGAGACGATCTCTTCGAGATAAATATCTTTCTGGTGCAGTAAACGAACCTTCTTTGCCATAACAGTCCTTTCCTCTCCATTTTTCCATCATTTACGTCACCCCTTCAACTCATCAACTATTACGCGCTAGCCTATTTTTCAACCATCCACGAAAAAAACCTTCGATTTGACTTTTTTCTCCCAACTTCGAATAAAATATTTCCTGAAAACGACGATTTAGGACATAAAAATATTATGAAAAGATCTGAAAAAAAAAAATATAAAAAGATTATGAAAAGATCTGAATTTTTCAGAGATTTGCAAATCGATCTATCAATTTTTCGAGTTTACACTATTTCTCCAAATAAAAGATAAGAATTTTTTGTTTTTTTTTCATGAAGATTAAATGATTAAAAATGAAGCAAACTTTTTATTGACATTTCCATACTTATTCTACTTTCATTTACTCCTTTTTTATTAAATTTCTACCCCTCTAATATATTTCATTCCTGCACTTTTTTTTATATGTAATTTTCTACTTTTGACGCTCCTCAGCTCCTTTTATTCATATATTTTTCACCTTTATTCTGAGGGGATACAAAATGTTGAATTTAATGTAATCTGAAAACGGTTGTAAATAATTAAATTATTTGATTTTCTTGAATGCTTCGAATTTCGAAGTGTTTTACTTATTTACGATAAAAACACCAATAAAAAAGAGGTTGCCTCAAAGGTATTTTTCGAGACGGTATGAGGGTCGTCTAGACTTCTAGTAAATTTATCGTACAAATACAAGAGGGCGCCATTTTACATTCTGTTAAATAAGGATCCGGTTTATGGGGGATGGGCGTTTGTATTACGGTATATATATTGGTACATCGTACCTGTTTTCGTTTCGCTCGAGAATGAAACTTTGCCTTTTCGGATGGGCGCGACATGGTTCTAGAGACGATTGCAGAGTCTTCGTAGTACTCTAACAGTCGAGTTTCACGACATGGCACCGTTGCTGTACATATATATGTATATATATTTAATAGAAACGAGTGCAAACGAAAGCGAATTTGTCGTTTCGAGGCCGACGAGTTTGTGCAAGAAAAACTGAATGTACTCCCTTTTTCTCTCCCAACATTTCTCTCTTTCTTTTCGTTTCTTTCACCAACACGCTCGTTTCGTGTGAATAAAGGCAGAGGCGAATTTGAATTTCCATCGAAATGTTGTATTCTCACTGACAAAAACAAAAACAAGAAAAGAACCAAGGAATTTTAATGCAAAGATATTTCAAATTCATGAAAATGGAATTTTTTTCAATTTTCTTTTAATAAATTATGGAAAAAGATTAAACCAGGTGATTTTTAAACAAGAATTTTGAAATTTGAAAAGTTTTCAATAGAACTGACGCGGGAAATGTCGACACAAGAATTTCAGTACTCAAACAAATTCTTTTATAATTATTGTTTCCAAGGGGTAAGTGGTGCGGAATATTAAATAAAGTGTAAGTACTATATTGAAGCTGAAAGCTTAATGAATCGTAGGAAAAACTTCAATTACATGTACGATGAAAAGCTTTCAAAGATCGTAAAGTTTTGAGCTTATAAAACGCGCGATATCCGGAAGGAGGGCTTTGGTGTTTCAAATGATTTTGTTGAAAGTTTAAAGCTGGTATAAAGTATCAGTAAAGTCTCATGACGGTGTGTATCTCTGGCAAGTTTGAGAGAACCAGTTCATTTCTCTGCAGCTTAACCTCCGTCCCTCCTTTACTATTTTGGTTTCTCTTTTACCTTTTCCTGTTTTCCCTTTCTCTCTCTCTCTCTCTCTCTCTTGTTTTCTCTCTTGGTCTTTGGTACAGTAACGTCCAACGGTAGCACTCCGATGCTGTCTGCAAAAGCTTTTACGTATAGGGGTGTCGTCGACCGTCGAGTAGCAGTCGCGCCGTCGCTTGGTCGTCGACGTCGTCGTTGTGCCTCCTCTCACCAACCCCTCACACCCTCGACTACTCACTGTGTTCAGTATATATGTTGCTCAACGTGGAAACTTGAAGCTTTCCTCTTAACACACATACTCATAGGGCCGTGCGCTATCGCAAAAGAGGCGAGCAAACCAGGCGACAGCTACAAAGAGAGTGAGAACAAGAGAAAGAGAGAGAGAGAGAGAGAGAGAAAGAAGAGAGAGACAGATGAGTTTTGATAGTAACTTGACGAAGTCACCTCGTCGCTAGCCATATTTTAAGTAAATCGTCCGAAATCTCAAAAGCCTTTTGTCACCGTTCACTTCCGTTCAACTGGACGGGAATTTCAACAGTGACTGATGAGATAGACAGGAGTAATTTAAGAATAATCAATTTCACAAAAGAACGGGGAATTCTTAAGGTTAAGAAACTCGAAGGTAAAAAAATATCTGAAAGCAGGTAATTTAAATGCGTCAAAATTCAACAAAATATTTTAAGAAAGGCACGAAAGAATTAATGTGCGAATTATATGTGGAAAATAGCCGTGAAGAATGAAAGAAACGAAGAGACTGCGCGAAAGCTTATGATCGTTGTTAAATTGAATTTTCATTTATACGAATATAAAATAACGATTCATGTTTATTGAAATTTTTTCGGAGTACGTTTCGATAGCTAGTAAAATATTTTCAATTTTTTAGTACTGTTAGAACGAACAGATATGTTTTTTCATCGGAAAAGTATGAAAATATTTGTATGGATAAATCCGGAAGTTTCAGGACGATTTAATGGATGAGGACATGAATGGTTGCAGAGAAAGGATTTCAGGACAGTGAAATCGTGTGTACACAGAAATACACCGCCGAATAACGGATAGATTGTGGGGAGGAATGCAGGAGGTTTGTATTTTGTAGGGATGTCAATTTTTTATCCCTCGGACACGCGCATGATCCATATGGCATAGCTATGAAGTTGGTTACAGCGGAAATTTCGAGGGCATAGACGTAAAAAAAAGGAGAACACGAGGTATAGAAAAAAAAGGACAGCACAGAAAGAGAGAAGGAGCGAGGGCACTAGTACCGGCATCGCTATATCGGGCATTTTTTTTTTTCAACCCCGCAGTAACAAACGTGGACCGTTGATCAAAGCGTATGAACGAGGGAGATAAAGAGAGAGAGAGAGAGAGAGAGAAAGAGGGAGAAGGGAGAGGGAGCGTGCGAGAGTAGGGCTTCAAGGGAATTTATTTCGTGCGATTTTTCGAATCGCCTCGTTCAGTGAGCAATCGGCAAAAATCACCGTTTCGCCCGATAGGTAATGGGCTTGGGAAGCCCATCGAATACATGCGAAAGAGAGAAAGGAGGGAGAAAAAGGAGAGCGAGGATGAAGGACTTGGGGGGAAGAGAAAAATATCACGCTACTCTCGGATGAAATGGTAGGAAAAAAACGGGGAGTTGGAGAAAAAAACAGCAGTCGATTTTACGTGTTGGTTGCTCTTCGGTACTGCGAATTCAGATCGAAAAAGGAATTTACAGAGGAGAGTAAGAGAGAAAAAATAAGAGGAATAGAAAAATCTATATGTGCAGAGGTAAAAAAAGTGTCGAAGAGAGAGAGAGAGAGAGAGAGAGAGAGAGAGAGACAGGATGTGTGATTGAAATAGAGAAAATAGAGGACGGCGCGTGTGCGTTTGTAGCGGATTGAAGAATAGGAAGAAAAAGCTTTAAAGCCAAAAGAGAACCAAATGTTAACTGATTCGAAGCTCGTTTGGTAATATTACTTCATACCGTTATTTTCATATCGTCAAGCTTAGATGATTTTTTATATGTACATTTATAAATCAGTTATCCGAATGTAGACATCAAGTCAATCAATGGTATAAAGTGTTCCTGATTTCATTGAAATTGAATGACTGTTCACGAGCTTTAGGATTCGTGAATCATTTCACTTTGTAGAAAATTAAACGAGCCTATTATTTTCGTAATCAAAACCATACGTATCGAATCTCCTTCATCAAAACTTCATCCACATTTCAACGAGTCCCTTTAAAATCCTTTTTACCCATTTATCATCCGTTTATTCTTCCGAAATAAAAGAAAAAAAATATACAAATATATCCGTGGATTAGCTTTCACCATCACGTGAATTTTAATAGCTTCTCCATTGCCCTTTGCGACCGTGATCCGACAAAATCGACTCACTGTTACACAGATGTACTGAAATAAAACGAGAGAGAGAGAGAGAGAGAGAGAGAGGGGAGAGGGCGGAGGAAAGGGAAAAAGTCAATAGAGTCGAGTGGTTTTTGAGCTCGAAGGGTTAAAACATTTCTCATTGAAATTCATTAATTAAAAGAAAATTGCATCCCGAGCTTTGCACTTCACGATACTATACAAATTATATCTGAACACGATACATTTTTCCCTCACAACAATATTAAAAGGACAATTCATCCTGCAAAATTCAAAGCAGGACTGTGAAAAAAAAATTCCTTCATTATTTTCAGGGTATGTAACAAAATTTAATCAAGTAAAAATCATCAATCGATGACACGAAAATTTCCATCATTTTCGGACAACAGCATTATTCCTTTTGCAGTATTGCCAAAAAAAATCAATTTCGTTATTAAAAAAATGAAGTAATTAAAAAAATAATTTAAAAAGGTTTCATTGAATCGCAACGAAGCAGACTTCGCCGTTATTTACAAACGGGAAATGTTGCATTCTCAAATTCTGCCAGGGTTCAGGCATTTTCGAGAAAAGAAAGACGAAAAAAAAGGTGGCTGAGAAATTCAATCGCAGATATGGGTTTGAAATCGAAGAGTAGCAATTTTCCATGAGAACTGTATTTTTATTGGTTGTTGACGTTGAAATGCGATATGCGATACATGCAGGTTTATGTTCTTTGCTATATATATTCCAAGTTCGATATACGAGAGTGTTAGGGCTTGGAGAAAAAAGAGTATAAAGAAGTTATGTATGTACATATTTATGTATATATAAATATTAATACCGGCACACACAAACGTATGATTTGTATGTGTACATCAAGGTGGCAGGTTAAGGGCGGGAAGGAACCCTTTGAGCAGCAAGTATAACGGCTGCAAATCTCTCAGTGGAAAAATGCGCCGCATCATCGTGGAACATATATATAGGATCGAGGCGTCGCGACGCGTCGGTTGCAGAGGAAAACCGAAACCGGAGGCGCGTACCGCGTGGAGTTCATATTTTCTTCGTTCTTTCTCGCCCTTTTTCTCTCTCTCTCTCTCTTTTTCTCACTTCCTGACTCTCACCTTTTTTCTCTTCACTTCCGTCATTCCTCTAACCTTTTCTTCTTTTCATTCGCCATATACAGCAGCAGCGGCAGCAGCACGAGGAATGAAAAAAAAAAAAAAAAAAAACATACGAGGGTGCAAGTTCACAAGCTTGAATCTTTCTGATTTTTCGTCTGTGTGCCACACAGCCCTCTTTCCTTCTCTTTGGTGGAGGCCCTTTCATCACACAGGTGAAGTCTTTATTTCACGCAGTGCTTAGAGGGAGAAAGAGAGAGAGAGAGAGAGAGAGAGAGAGAGAAAGAGAGAGAGCACGAAATACCGGTAGAGGATTTCCTCTCGTCTCAATCTCAGTTCCCACTTTACTTCTCGTTTTTCCCAAACATATACTATATATATTTAACGAATGTACGCGTATGTACAAGGTTTTAAATTTAAAACGAAGCATTTTGGAAGATGGTAATTTTTCAAAAATGATTCCTTTTTCATGGCTTAAAATTTCAAGGCTTAAAATTTATTTTTATCACAAACTCTTTTGAAACATTGTTGGAGTATCCATTTTTCTTTAAGCGTGTCGTAAAATCCAGCCTACATATTATATGCATTTTTATATGTACGTAGAGGTATTTGAGCCTAAAGAAGAGAGAGAGAGAGAGAGAGAGAGAGAGAGAGAGAGAGAGAGAGAGAGAGAGAGAGAGAGGGGCGAGAGAGAGAGAGAGAGAGAGAGAGAGAGAGAGAGAGAGAGAGAGGACATGTAGGATGGAGAAGAGAGAGAACCGGAAGAGAAGGGTGAAAAGAGAGTGCGAAAAGAGAGAAAGGACGTGAAGGGACTCTCGTGGTTTTTTATGTGTGGCAAAAGAGAAGTGGAAAGGTGGCGCGCGAGCAGACTGTGCCGGTACAGAGAAAAGGGAGAGAAGAAGGAAAAAAAATACACATATAGAAGAAGTGGAAAGCGAGACGTCGGCAAAAAAGAGAGGGTGAAAAGCTGAAAGACAGAACGCGTAAAAGAGAGAAAGTAAATGAAAGAGTGACAAAAATATATGGAAAAAATACGAGGGATAGAGAGAGGTCGAGAGTCTCGTGGCTGTCGTCAGCACAGCCACACGATTAAAATGTAAAGGGATTCATGTTGAGCTGTGCGCGCCCAGCCAATTTATATGCGTCTGGGCTTAGATTCTTTCGCACGTGTTACCGTTGCCACGGAAATCGGCCTATGATACTCTTCCTCCTCTCATATGCACATACATACATACACTAAAGCTCAAAAGTTTCGAACAACCTTATTTTTGATAAATCATTTTTACTGATATTGTTTACGCGGAATAGCACCAAAATCATTTCTACTTTTTAGCAGCATGTTTACTACTGACGGAAGTTGTTCAAGATTTTCATAAAGTTGCTACAAAATTTGTGCATTTTAACCACAAAACGATAAACAACATTTTTTGTAATTCATTTTAAAAAATTACTTGTTTATATTTATTGAAATATTTTCATTCAGTTAGAATTACAAAACTCTGTTTCCAACATTCAATACTTATTTTATTGATTGATTCAATCACTGGTTCGATTTTTGAATGAAACATTTATTATAATTTTTTTCGTAAATTAATAACTTACATTTTTACTTCAATTTTAGGTTGACAATGAAAGACTTTCGAAGAAAATATTCGGACAGCTTTCACCGACAGCGATGTGTGCGCGGTCGGTGTGTGGCTTCGGCGATTTCCCGAATTAAGCAGCCTCGGGTGAGGCCATTACTTGATTCGGTGACCGCTTAGCCATGCACCGGCTCGCGCATCAATCGCTGAGCGGGAGGCAGTTTTTCTGACTTTCTGATGGTGCTAATCAATTGAAACTCAGTAAAAATATAACTGCCTGTATCGGCCTGGTTTTCCACAGTTTCCTTTGGTCCTTGTGCAAATGCGATACGGTAGTGCATTAGGAAAGAGTGGCTGTGGGCAACAATCTTGGGGAATTTCTCAGGAACATGGAAATTAAGAAATTGGAAACTAGTGAAGTGGGGTTAAAGCGATGGGATGCACTGAGAAAAGAAATTTGTTGATTCAAAAAATTTTTTGTTGAATCGACAAATTGTAGCGAACAAAATGAAATTCGTAAACTCAATAAAAATTTGGTTAAATCAACCACTTAATTTGCTGGCTCAAATAACTATTGCTCATTACGACGAAAATGTTGTTGAATCAACAAAATTTTCTGTTGAATTAACAAATTTCATTTTGTTCGCCACAATTTGTTGATTCAACAAAAAATTTGTTGAAACAACAAATTTATTTTCTCAGTGTGGGCTCGTAAAAAAGAGGGAATACGCAGAAACGATTAAAAAAATATATATATTCGGACAGCTTTCTAACTTTTGAACGATAGTGTATATAAAAAAATTTATATCTGAGTCTACGTATTTTCCACCTCTGTGCCTCTATCATTGTCTCATTCTTCCACTCTCATTCTTTCTCGCCCATTATCCTTCACAAACAGTACAAAAATCATGCAGTACCTATTTTTTCTTTTTTTTTCTTTATTTCACTGCATTTTTATATTAATTGTATTTTCTCACGGGAAACGCTTCTCAACGTTGTTTGTGTTCCAAAGCCTCCGGTAGCTGTCCTTATAATCCTTAATTCGACTGAAAAGTAATGCTTCCGCGTATAAGATGTCACGTAATTACATTTTTTTTTTACTTTCGTCGTAAATTTTAAATAATGCTCTTATGAAGAGAAAAAATATGCTGAAAAACAAGAAATATAATTTATATATTTTGGCTTACTCGCACACATTTATTTCATCTCAAATTTAATAGTGTCTTTTTGTCAAATAAAAAAAAAAAAGCATTAAATGAATTATTTATTTTTAATATTTGAGAGCCTCAAAGACTCGAACGTGCATGGAAATAAAAATTGCTTCCTCGTTTATTTTTGGATGTGTTTTCACAAGGATTTTACATTTATTTTAATTTTTTTGCGAAAGGGTTGAAATGAAAATAGAGAGGACGGAGATAAATGGTCGAGTATTATCTTCGTCGCGAATTCTAGACCGATTTAGTATTTTAATAAAGCTGCGAGTTATGCACGAGTAAGGCATGGTGGAAGGGTGTTGGAGGGGGCGGGGGAGGGGGAAGAGAGGAAATGAGCGAGGGTACAGGACAGGCTCTAAGAGGGAAGTTACACGAGGAGACTTTGGGCAAGGAATACGACAACGACGACGAAGTGCTCCAAGAAAGGAAGAGGACGCTAATGGTGCCATAGATTTTCTCAGCTCTCTTCTCTGCCTTCCTCCATCTCACTCTCTGCGAGCTTTCACTGCGTGCAGGACGATAAAATGTATACGTATATATAACATGAGCATCTCTGCAACCCCATTTGAGGTTCACTCGTAAATATATGAGAAAAGGCAAAGTATAAATGCGAGAAAGAGACGGCCTGGCGACAACGACGAGCCTTTACGATCGCTTAGAATAATTTACGATTGATTCTTACGTACATAGATCCGCGTATATATGTATACATATGTAACAACCACCCCGGAACTCTTCCAGTATAGCATTTTTTTATTTCTTTTATTCAGTCGCGAATTTTATGCTGGTCTCTATTTTTGTTCCGGAGTATCTCAACTTGCGTAAAAAAGACAGATAGATAGATAGATAGAGAGAGAGAGAGAGAGAGAGAGAGAGAGAGAGAGAGGGGGGAGACCCTTGAGTAAAAAGATCGAAGAGACCGTATATTTTTTATTGTGCTGTTTTTCCCACAATAAAAATTTCATGTAGTGAATGTAGATATTATTTCTTATGCTCGATAAATTTGAGTTTTGATAATGTTAAGAAGTTTGAAATGGGGCTGTCAATGTTATTTATGATTCTAATGAAAAAATACTAAAATTCTGTAATATTACTCTTTTGTTTTAACGTAGTACTGGAGGATTTAATTTATCGTCGAGCAAGAATTTAATCGAGTATTTAATTATTACATTTTATAATGTTTGATAATTGCATCAATAAAGCATTTAAATTCTCACTTTTGAACAGTGCATTTTCAATTGCTTCAAGAATTTTACTCATTATATGTTTTTTGTAATTTATAAATCAATAAATAAATGATTCAGAGATTAAAAGAAAAATAATTGAATTTTCTTCAGATATATTACATGGAAGAAATTAAATCCGTAAATGCGAATCTCATAGCTAGTGTCCCATACAAAATGATTTTATACATATATATATATTTATAGAAAAGCTGCAGTCCGGAAGCCACTTCGATTGAGAGGGGGAAAGACATAGAGAGCGATAGAGATCGAAATAGAGAGAGAGAGAGAGAGAGAGGGAGGAAGCAAGCGACAAAATAATAAAGAACGAGAGAAATCCTTGAGGGAGAGTAAATCCTCGAGAGCGTGAGAGATTCGATCGAATCTCCACTGGATTGTCCAATAATCCTCTCTTCATTTTATACCGAGGAGGAAAATCGTGAGATAGAAAATCCCATGAAGGCTTACAGAGAGATATATGTATATATAAAAAAGTCCTTTATAAAACGAAGTGACGTAACGAACATCATTTTATGCTGAAAATTATGCAATTTACGCCCTTTTTATTGCCAGTCAAACGATATGTAAATATATATAGATATACGTTATCTTTTTCCTGGGTTTTTTGCTACAGACCTGAAGAAGAGCTTTTGGCCAAGACGATGTCGCGTCTCGATTCGCTCTCTTCCTTTCTCCCTCGCTCGCTCTTAAGAGGGCAATAAAAAAAGGAGAAGCTGCTCTCTCTCTCTCGCAAGCGTATTCTTCCGTAATACCGTGCAATATGTTTTATCTTTCACGATGAATCCTTTTTCTATGCTCACTCTTTTTCTCGTCCTCTCTCTCTCTCTTTCCATTTCACTTACTTTCTATGTAACCTTATCCTCTTTTACTCCTTGACGAAAAAAGCGCTTATTTCACACAGAACAGAGAAAAGACTGCGACGTTGTGGCTCACCGTGAGAGAGCACAAAAAAGAAGTCTTATCCGACTGTTAAGACCGCGATATAGATGGCGAGCGATGAAGAAAGAACGTGGATTTTACGGCACGAAAAAATAATCCTCAATTATACAATATGATCCGTGTCTCATTTCGATTGTTGGAAAATCTGATGCTCAATCATAATTGTCATCATCACCTTCGATTGATCAAGGTAGTTCCCCTGCGACAACCTCAATCAAAAATTACATACCGTGTGTGCGTTACATATGTGTGTAAAGGGTTGATAATTCGTAGTAAATAAATTTAAAAAATACACAATATTGACTCGGTCCCAATAGATAATACGACAGATATCATCTACTGTCGTAAAATTTATTCTATAAGTGTTTTTGATCTGACATTGCGAGTAAACTTTTTGCCGGAACTATCCGGGCTATGCCCCAATGCACAAAAAAGGTTACATCTTTCGCGATTGCGCTCGTTTGTTTGTAGAATATGTCGTATAAGGCCAAAACCGTTAGTACTTCTCGAGGTTATATCTTTTAAACTAGATGGTAAATCATCTTGATGTTTTTTCACAATATTCGTGACATTCTTCTCTTGCTTCGCCTCGTTTTTCATCAACTTCTTGATTTTAGTTCTGACGGTAGAATTAATAACGTACTATTTGTCCATGCATTGCCCATATGTTACGTGTTAATCGAGCCAACTTCAAGTATAAATATCTCGGGTTCGGGATGGTAAAACTTGTTAAAATTGCACAGATTTTTGAATAACGTATCAAATAACACGTATGCCAAATTTCAACCATTTCTTAATTCAACGATCCTGTGGGAGAACTACCTTAATCAAAAGTTATCGAAATGCGAAAAAAAAGTAGAAATTCATTTAGCAGACGAGTGAAAAAATCTAAAGGAACCTCGAAAAAGCTTCGTGGAGAATTTCATCATATAGATCGTGTTTTTTCATCTTGATTTCTCGGATTTACATTTAGGAGAGATGTCTTAAACAAAAAGTAAAACGGGAGACTTTAGCTATACAATCAACAAAACAGTGGCTGAAACAACTTGGAGAATATTTAATCCACCAACTTTCAAAGAGTCCATGATTGCGATTACATAAAAAAGGAAGGAAGAGGTTGGAAGGGTTTGTGTTTTATGTTTTGATATATCAGAGAATGACAATAGTACAGCAAATTTAAACTTGAAGTATGTACATATTACTTTCTCTTTTCGTAATAACAATAATAATTTGAGAGAGTATAATGTCGTTCATTTTATTATTATTCTCGAAAGTTATTCGACCATGGATTCTTGCCTTTCGTTTTCGCAGCAACGTTAAAATAAATGAATGCTGAAAATACCCCAGCTTCCTTCTTGCTTCTCTCTCTCTCTCTCTCTTGCTCTATCTTTCACTCTTTTGCTTTCGTGCTCTTTCACTCTTTTATTCTTGGGGATTCGAGAGAATATTACGATAGAGAAAAAAACCTGAGGGAGAATAAAAAAAGGGGGGTGCTAAAGGAGAGAGGGTAGGGATGAAGAAAAGAAATCGTGTCGACGTCGAGAGGATGTCAGACCAGATTTAATTACGGACTCGTCGTCATTGTACAACGTACCCGCAATATTCGTCGATTATTCTCTAGTCAGGAAAAGCTCATAATACGTTTCTTCAAAGTACCGAAATTATATAAATTCTTTATGTATACAAATATTCCGGCAATTCCTCATTAACATTTATCTCCTATATTTCGTCCTATTTCCTCCGATTCCGACATTTTTGTCGAAATTTTTACGAAAACGATGCGAATACGTT
Source organism: Rhimphoctona megacephalus (assembly GCA_963989365.1). Classification (NCBI taxonomy): domain Eukaryota; kingdom Metazoa; phylum Arthropoda; class Insecta; order Hymenoptera; family Ichneumonidae; genus Rhimphoctona; species Rhimphoctona megacephalus. Next base: position 21,560,921 of record OZ022421.1, read on the forward strand.
TCGCGTGCATTTTGTTGACTATTTTCGTAGGCAGCCATCTTGGACACTATGATGACGACGAAGCTACACTTGCGAAAGTGCCAGGCCGCCGCCTATCGTTAAAAACCGAAACTAAGAAATGCGTACGTAACTTTTTGCACGTTTCGTTAATAGAATATAAAAAAGACTTTATTATAACGAAATTAATATGTAAAATGAAGAAGAAAAAACCGTCAAATCAAAGGGAAATGCTCGAGTGGTAAAATTATGAGAAAATAACCAGCAAATTGAGAATGAATAGAACGAATGTTTCTGCGCATGCGCGTGGCGCATGCGACAGAGCAAAGAACGAATGAGAGCGTGTGTTTTTCATTATTTCGAAATTAATTAAAAAAACTTTTATTACACAAAAATCTTCGCGAAATGATTAAATAAAAATAGAAAATGATTAAATACGACAGATTTATTATAAAAAAATGGAAAAATACGAAAATTAACAATTCTTGCGCAGGCGACGCGCAGAGTGGGGATAGCGTCGAGCGAATCAAAGTGTGAAAATGCGAGAGTGGTGGAAACGAAGAGCGAATCGCAAAATTGTTGAAAATAAGCGTGCGCAGAACGGGTTCGAGACTACCCGGCGAGCGAATCGGAACTCGAGCGCGAGAACAAAGGATTTGTTGGGTATAAAAAGCCGTGCACAGCAGCAGTGGAGGGGCCGGTCTGAAATTCCGAACTTTAAATGCTCCGACGGTTTAAAATTCCTAATTTTAATATTCCGAAACTGAAAGCTTCGTAAGGATGATGCCAGCGAAAGTCTACACAGTTGACTGGCAATGATGTAGAACTGTACGAGTAGCGATAGGAAAAGGATACAAATGTGATTTCTTACACGAGATAATTTTCAGAAATCGTATGATTGAGATCAACGCTTTATTTGAATGACCAGTAATTCGACTCACAAAACTTCGAATATGTAATGTTTCACATGCCACAAATTACCGAAATGTTTATTTTAGAAAACGAACTATATCAGAAAGTTTAAATATAACAAAAGCTAATAAGAGATTCGTCAGATTCCCGAAAGTTTTGGAATCCAAAAATCATATTTTCGATCATCTAGTTTGCGAAAACTCAAGTTTGGATAGTGTAAGATTCCGATATAGAACGTTCAGAACGATCAAATTTCCGAAAACTCATACATAAAGTAGATAGCATGTAAGCCTGACGCGTTTAGATGGCAGCACCACTGCTGTATCGCATGGATTTTCGGAGTTTCGATCTTCGGGGAAAATTTTTTCGGAGTTTTGATCTTTCAGAGTACTATTCTTTCGGAATTTGGATCTTTCACGGTAGAATTTTTTCTGAGTATTGATCATTTTTCACGTTCTATTGTAAACATATAATATCAGGATATTTACACCTATCGGATATTTCTATTTTCGGAACTTTTCTCTGTAGAAACTTTCGCCATTCAGGATCTTAAATATATAACTCTACATTTTTTCGGAACTATGGACTCTCTGATTATATGAAGTTGATACATGTTTTACATGCTATGTTTTTATGTTGACGTTTTATCGGTCGGGTCCATGATTATTCTCATTTAATTTCGTAGTGGACTTTTATTTTCGGTTATACAATAATTCTGTTTACAAAATTTTGGAATTGTAAATTTCCAGGAGTATTGTGTTCTAGATAAATAAATTTGGAATTTTGAGCTTTCTGATTTTTAAAGTTCGGAATTTCAACCCGCCCCCGCAGTGGACACGCATTGGCATTCTGCTCATTCTGGAGACGGAGCTCGGAGAGACAACAAGCTCTCAGCAGCAGAGATCCTTCCTAGTTCCAGCAGCGTATAACCTATCTTCCTTATCATTATTTGATGCTTGGAGTATCGGAGCGGTTCGGCGAGGTTCAACTCCCATAGTCCAAGGTCAATTCCTCATTCCTTTAATTTTTCCTATTATTCCTTGTTGCTTGGAGTATGGGAGCGGTTCGGCGACGTTCAACTCCCATAGTCCACGGTCGTTTTTTATTTTTTCATTTTTCCTTTTTCCTGTGGGTGCTCGGGGTATCGGAGGTATTCAGCGACGTTTACATCCCATAGCTCGGGGTCCGCATCCTTACTTGTGGTGTGTGGGGTATCGGCGTCGTTCGGTGACGTTCGGGGCCCATAGCTTCCATACTACGTTTCCTTTAATTATTGTAACCTTTTCGAATTTATGCCTGCTGAAAACGGGAAGTGCTAATTAAATTTATAATTTAATTAGCTAGAAGTGCTAATTAAATTAATAATTTAATTAGTGCTAATTAAATTTATAATTTAATTAGCATTGCTAATTAAACTAAATTTATAATTTAATTAACCTGCTAATTAAATTTATAATTTGAATTTTTTAGTTCAAAATTGTTTTTGATGAAAAAAATCAGTCTGCGTCATTTATTTTACTCAGCAATCCTCAGCTATCCTCAACAATCCTCAATTATCCGAATTCGATCATCCAAAAGGCCGCGGTAAGATTATCCGTTATATAGAATCACATACAAAATTAAAATTATCATTATTATTCTTATATCGAGTCAATCCACTTTTGGATTATTGAAATTTCAAATTATTTTATTTATTCACTATATAATATGAGTGAATATCGCGGCACATAAAGCACTATTAATTATAATTTCATATTAAATAATTCAATTATTAATTGAATTATTATTATTATTCTGTCAACGAAGATTGTTCTATTATTTTGATAATTACCATTAATTAATCCCGAAGACATCGTTTTTAAATTATTATTTTACCATTATTTCGAACGCGATTCATGCGATATTATTATATAAAAAATAAATAAATAAATAAATAAATAAATAAAAACAAATATCATCAAAATAAAAAGCGAATAATGATTACAGGAAATAAATTAAATAAACGTGATAATTCTTGTATGTTTTTACAAGTTTATTATTTATTTCTAGAAATAAAACGCGAGCGTGAAATAAAACAAATCATCAGTTATTGTACAAAAATCGGGAAAATTTCACATTGTTTTATTGAATAAATTAATTTTGTTAATATTTCGAACATAAAAATCCGCGTTTCTCACGTTCCTTTCATACCTGTTCCGAAATTATTAGGAAGCTCGGACCGACGCGTAGCGACGTTTAGCGTACGGCAAAAGCGTTCCGTTACAATATTTATATAAAAATCAAGAAAACCTTACAGAAGATCTGAAGTACATTTGGATCACTATGTTGGTGCATACATGAATAATTGTACAATTTTGAAACAAGTCAATGACGAGTTTGATCAAATAAAATTGTGTCATTAATTTGTTTTTCAAAATCGATCCTTTAGCTGTTTCGTTAAAAACTTAGAAAATGGTTGAAATTCGCACCAAATCCTTTTTATATGAATATAAATGGAACCAAGCTATGTATATAAAGGGTACACACTATATATACCAATAATGGTTGGCGAGAACAGTTTGCTCTCGCTAACGCCTCGTCTCGCGGGAGTAACAAAACTTTCAGGAACAATTATACTGTATTTTAAAGCTGGTAGCCGCGAAAAGTAAACGCGGTATAATTACCGCGACGAAACTGAAATGAAAGAGACTTTTACTTCATCCCTTCAGTAAATATATGCATATATGAATGAAAATATTGAGTTAGGTAGAGACTTGTCATCATCAGGATTTCGTAAAGAGCAAATAATTGCATGGGAAGCGAATCAAGAGATTATTTAAGCAGATAAAAACAAATAAAAAAAATCATTGTTTATCAAAAGAATGTAAATATTCTATCATCTTATTGAACGAGTGGTAAATATACGTGAATGTGGTACAAAAATCAAAAATCATGATTACAAAACTTCGAAATCAATATTTTTTCGTAAATCTGCAACAAATGCAGATATGCTCATCCGTTGATTATTGTTGAAACGATAAAGAAAATAAATCGTACTGTTACGAGTCGTCTGAAGTTGATAAAAAAAATGGAAATATATAATACACTGTAGATTGGAAGGAGAGTGGGCGAGACAATTTTCAGTGCCAAAAGATCGAGAAAAGTCGTGGGCCAGATTTCTGAGTATTCTCCAGGCGCAATCTTACTGCGGCACAAAATATACACACGTATAAAGAGACATATAGGTATAAAAGTGCATACAGTAATTTCTTCGGGCTTTTTGGATGGCAGGTAAATGGAAGCCATCTGCTCTTATTGCTATACGATAGAACGTTCGTGCTTTCTTAATATGACGATTCTCTGGCAAACATAAAGGCACCTTCTTTTACTTCTCCAATTAGAATAATACGCCTTTACATTTCTCACACGTTATATATATATATATATATATATATATGTGTCTATGAAATCTCTGCTACTCGAGCTTATGCTCAGCTTTTATACAGATATATAAAACGAACAAATGAACGTGTGCATTATATAGGTAACTGGCCATTTTACAAAAAGGATATAATAACCCGTTGGCGTGAAACACATGATATGATTCAAGATACGTATGAATAAGAGCATTCCAAATATGAGCGAGGGTGCTCTTTTATATGGGGGTAAAAGCTTTTTTTTACACTTTGCGTATGAAAGAATGAAGGCATATTATACATATATTTTCGATTTCAACGATCCATAATCTGTGCATTTTACATTTATAGAATGCAATTATTAAAAAGGTACATTTATATTAAAAATCACGAATTTTCGCCAGTTTTAACAGATTGGAACCATTAGAGACCATTGATTATTAATGAATTAATCGGGACAATATTAATATGACAAAATCCAATTTTTCGATGAAAATAAATGAAGAAAAAATCATGAACAAGCTTTCTACAATTGAAGTATCATTTCTGACAGATCAAATTTGTCATTTAAGCAATATTTTCCCATGAATATGCATCAAACAAAATGAAAAACAATTATAACAAGAAATACAATAGAAAAAAAATGATTCCTAATGAAATTTCGAGGTTTCTGAATGTTTTGATCATGACTGTACTCTCGTAAGTCGTCAAGTGTGATAAACTGAGGAAGTGCGGGAAAAGAGGGTAAAAAAAAGAAGAAGAAGAGGTGGCGTAGTGGTGAGTTCGGTACGATATGGCATGAAATTTACACTTGTTTTTTTGTGAAGGTGCGATAAGAGGATGACTGGTTGGGTAGAGTGGCTTCGTGTGTGATGGAGGGGAATCCTCGTACTTCTCTCTCTCTCTCTCTCTCTCTCTCTCTCTCTCTCTCTCTCTCTCTCTCTCTCTCTCACACACACACACACACACACACACACCTAGTCTTTTCAGATTTCGAGTCCCTCGATCGTCCTCGAGCGTGTGCATTAAAAAAACTGCAATATCCCTAAGTATGTACAATTAGGACACGAGTGAGCTGTAATTTTCAACGAGGGTAAAAAATTGCCTTCATATTCAACGAGAATGGAGAAAGAAAAAAAAATGAGCCACTTTAAAGCCGAAATTGTGTAGTTAAAATAATTTGATCGAATTCATCAACAGTTTCAAAAAACTACCAGCCCAAAAATCGTTTCAATAGACCCCGTATCAATTGATTCAAATCCAGACATTTTTCCACTCTATTAATATTCTCTCACATACTCCAAATCGCTTTGGCCTTAATTCCATAAGCCAGTCAGGCTCAACGAAACATAAATTGTATATCCAATGACAAACGCAATGGCAAAACCCGACCAATTTAACACATAAATTTAGAGCTTTTACGCCCTTTTGTTAACGAGCGGATGATGTACGTAGGAAATGCGTAATATGCATATTTCGAGGCTACACATATCACTAGAACTACATGATAGAGGCAAGTTCGGTCTCTCGCGTTAATATAATTTCATTAGCGCTAGAGCTCCGACGTTATGCTTGATATATAGACATGTATACATACATGTACTAGCACAGACTCACACATATATCTATATATACGTGACATTTATATAACGCATAGGAAAGGAAGGGAAAGGGCTTATGTAGGAAGAGCACAGGCACCGCATGCACACCGAGGGTGGATTTAGTCGTGGCCGAATGAATTTCTGCTCGGCTTCCGGTCTCTGTACGACCTTCCAAGTTCGCTCTCTCTTCTCCGGAGTATTATACATGTATATATATAAAGAAACAAAACTGTCGACGAGAGCAAGGTTCTCCTCGCGTGCGGTCGTATCAGTGGTAGTGTGGTACGAGACCTCAAGATTGGATATTATAAATTTTGTTCCAAGAGCTCACCACCTCGAGAACACCCTATTTTCTCTCTCCCTCGCTCCCTCTTTTTCCGTCTACTAATGAATAATTTTATTTTTTCTCGTTTTTCTGTACTTCCTGTAATCTTATTTATAATCCATTAAATCAGTTCAAGAACGAGAAGAATAAAACATAAAAAAAGTTCTATAATATTGAGAAGGAGATTAAAAAAAAAAATTAAGATCTACTTTTGTACTTTTGTGGAAGGAAACCGTATCTGGGATTGCTCAGTATCGAACATTTCTGAATATAATTAATCAGATAATGATGAAATATTGACGCAATAATTCCAGACGAATATCGATTCGACCTGAATCATTTCAATAATTAAGCTCGATGTACTTCTAATTTCTTTTTAATTATTTTTGTACAGAGAGAGATAGATAGAGAGAGAGAGAGAGAGAGGGGGGGGGGGGTGGGGGGGGGGGGGGGGGGGGAGAGAGAGAGGGGAGAGAGAGAGAGAGAGAGAGAGAGAGAGAGAGAGAGAGAGAGAGAGAGAGAGAGAGAGAGAGAGAGAGAGAGAGAGAGCGAAAGAGCTTTCGTTTTTTACGATGGACAGAAAGAATCGAGTTTATTCCGGGATATTATTGAGTGTGATGAAAAAAGAGGCAACCTTTCGAGAGGCCAGAGAGAAAAGATAATATTGAAATTGTTGGAATGCGGAATGATGAATGAACGGGAAAAATTGAAAGAGATTGCGGGCATTGCTCGAATTTCAAATGAGATGAACTATTTCAAATTACGAATTACCGGTTTATTGAGACGGTTTATCGATTGGAAGAAATTGAAAAATTTTTCGTTCGTATGAAAAGCTACGAAAATAAAATATTTCAGCGAAGAAAGAATTGATGAAGAATATTCATTGAATTTTTCAAATATTTTAATAATGAAATTATTCCCGTTAATATAACAAGTAGTCTGAGGAAACAAAAACGCAATCAGATACGTTGAGTCATACAAGAAATATCAAACCAAAAATTCACTTTGGTTACATCTCGTGTATTCCATTCGTATGGAGAATGTAATACGAATGAAAATAAGATCGTGTCGAAAAAGTGTATCGAAATACATAAAACATGAAGAAATATGAGGAAAAATGGAATGGGTGTTCGAGGCGTGGAGAGATAGGATAAAAAAAAAAAAAAAAACGAAAAGTATACGATAATCCGCAAAGCGGAGAAAAAGCGTAGGAGGCCCGGAAAAGATGAAAGCAGTGCGAGACTCTCGTGTCTTTCGTACGAGTTGGAATGAAGGGAGGATGGAAATATTAAAGAAATCTGTACATATATATACATATCTATAATATATGTATATAAGGAATGGGAAAAGGCTCTCGTTAAGACAAGTTGCAAAATGACTTGATTCGATCTCTCGTTTGCCTTCTTCATTCCCTCTTGGCTTGCTGAAGCGCGCAGCACACTCGGAGGCCAAGATCCGCGAACGTGCTCGTGGGATGAAATGAGTTGGCCAGCTTGGAAAAGAGTGAAGGGGCGCAGGGAAGGGGAGGGGGAACAGGGACGATCTGCATAAACAGGGAACGTACCAAAGGAGACAACGTTGACTGGAAATATATATAAATTTTTCTTTTCCCCAATATATACGAGATATTCCGATGAAGATGAACCAGCATCTGGCGTGGACCGTCTTGAATTTACTGAATTAAATTTAAAACAAAATGAATAATCGTTTTTTTTTATAAAAAAGATGAGTAAGTATTTTTTTATGTCCCTCGAGTTGACACGAATTAGCCTATATAAAAATCTGAGATAACGAACGAATTTTCCTTTTCTCCTCAAAGTTTTATATTCGTACGTTTGTGCATGTAGTCACTTATATATGTAGATTTTTTAAAAATTTTATCTCGCATCCCTTGAAAAACGCACCGACTTCCGAGACTCGCAGATTTTCATCTCAATTTTGCCTTACTTTTTCTTTTTTACTCCAATCGTGCTCCTGTATCCGCGCGACGAAAAAGCGTTGATGATTTATCTCGTCGATCTCCCGACTACTACCAGAGAAGCTTTCCTCGTGTTCTTCTCCTCTCACCTTCACCCATAATTACACTCTTCCACTCGCTTAAACTTCTCATTTATACACTCCACCTAAGAATCTTTGAGGCGGCTCTCTCTTCTCGCTTATTCCTGTCTGTCTTATCTTTATGCTCTTTTTCTTTTTTTTTTCTTTCCAAAGTCTTTCTCCACTCTATACTTTAATTCGAAAAATTAGATTAATGTTTCGCGTTTATCTAGTCGATGGAAAATTTTCTGTTTTTTATTTAATTCATTCGTATAAAACTTGCATTTTCATAACTTTTCGATGGAAATAAACTCAATATTTGTTGTTGAGCGTTGAAGCAAACATGTATCTTACAACTTAATTAAAATTTTTAATGTTTCCACGAGTTTCTGAGGTGTTCAGTATTTGGGACATTTTGTGCGATACTTGAATTCATGACTGAAGATTTAGTATTATTGTTCAATTAAAAATAAAGTCACTGAAATGATATTGAAGTAAAAAAATTGAAATTATTGGAAAGTTGATAAAAAAAGAATTGATCGTCGTCAATTCTTTGTCGACAGTTATTATTAATACCATATTTTCGCATCTATTTGAATTATACTGATTTTGAATGATATCAAACTGTTTTAGTGATTATTCGAATTTACAAGACGGGAGTTTGGGGACAAAAAATTCTAACCACGAAATTCGCGGTGACATCGATTAAGCGTGAAACGACCTATAAGAATGCGTTACGTCTAAAGTCAGCATTAATAACTGGCTCGTAAACTTTTTCAATCATGATGGAAAAAAAAAATCCTCGAGAGAATTATCCAGAGAGGGATTTGCTTGGGGTTCGTTATTCGCGTCCAGTAAAACGAACTTCCGGCTGAGCTATACAATAAAAATGAAAGATAGACTGCAGTGTTTTGAAAAAATAACGAAAAAAAAATCAATGTTTAAACGTGAAATACGAGAGTAAAGTAAGAGAAAACAGAGAAGACGAGAACGAAGTGAAAAGATGGAAAATTGGCGAAAATGTTGTCACGACAATTCCCTGGAGAGGTTTCAGAGAGAGAAAGAAAAAAAACAACCGGAAGGACGTCACGAAGACAGCGACGGAAATATACCCTGAATGCGGTGAAATGATATAGACGTATTCTCTGCTGATGCTTTTTCTTTCGATATCACTAGAAAAATGCACTCAACGAAAATTGTATATGTCTGACTTTTCTTTACAAAGGAGTTTTTTTTTTTTATTGTTGGTATCCCGGATACATTGCGGTAAGCCAAGCTACCGAAAATCTTGTTACTCAACCAAATAGAGAAGAAATGTAACGAATTTTTCCAGTATTTTTATTTAAACCCTCAAGTATTCGCTAAAGTTTCATTTGGAACCAATGATTCAGTAAACAATTCGTAATAACACAAATATTATTTTTATATTCATAATGCTTCAACATTCATTAGTGAATAAAAGAAAGAGAAAACAATTGGATTCAATCATCTTTAAATTTGTTCGAGGACCACAGAGATTTTATAGGGAATTTTATTTCGATCGTAAAACCCCCCCCTCTATGAAAACTCTTATTACGAATGGAGCATTGTGAGCTGCGTTTAATTATCCCGGGTGAATTTCCCATCAAAACTTTCGCATTCAATCAGCCAATCAGTCCAGCACAAAATTATAATTAAATTTTAACGAGTCGATTAAATAAGAAAATAATTGTGAGCTAAACTTGTTTCTCTCAATAATCCCAATCCCGAATAAGTCTTTATTTTCTCGATAAACAAGCGCACTGGATAAAACACCATAAAATCATTAATAAAATTCGAATTTCGCGAATTCTTCGTATACAATGCATTAACAATCGACTTTATTTCATGGCTTAATTATTTTAATCTTAATTAAAACAACACAATATCCATTTTATCAAAGCTCAATTTCTGATCAAATCAGTTTTCCATGAAAATTCATTTCAGCGTGAATGAATATGGCAGTTGCCTCTTTATTTATCGACGCGCGAACACGCGTCTATTTTTACCTCAATTGACGCTTGAACGATTCTTGACGAGCTTCGTGTCTCTGTCTCTCATGACGTTGAACCGTACGATAAAAAAAAAAAATATGTTTAAAAATATGTCGTTGCATAACAACGATCAAACTTCAACAGCATTTTCTCTCTTCATCGACACAGTAGAACAATCTCACGAACTATGAAACAATCGTTTACGCGATATTAGTAGGTGCATTTGAAATTGGAGTTATTGAGCATATACTCGGTATGTTACACGCATGATGGTTACAAATAGTACAAATTCACTGTCGAGCGAACGTACGAAAAGGAAATAACGATATACATGGTATTTACACATACATGCACACATACATGTGATGACAAGAGACGAGGGAGTAACAGAGTTCGTGTAATGTGTACTACAATTTGATTTACCACTAGGTATCCGCGTTAAAAGGAACGAAAGACCAAAACATATAGAGTTAGAGAGAATAGAGAACAGATAGAACGAGGAAGAGAGAGAGAGAAAGAGAAAGAGAGAGGGAGGGAGGGGAGAGAGAGAGAGAGAGAGAGAGAGAGAGAGGGAAAGCAAGAGAAACGATAAACTCGAGAGAGCAGAGTTTAACTGTCGCGCGTGAGGACCGCAGCATTCCCTTGCTGTTCTCGTTATTCCATCTCTCTCTTGGCTCATTCGGCGCTTCCGGCTAACGAGAAAGAAAAAGAGTGAAAATTATATTTGTACCGGAAACGAGAGCGATGTATAGCGATTGCACTCGAGGCAAAAACCTAGACAATAAATCTATATACATCTATATACACATAAAAAAATCATGGAAGGGGCAAAATGTAAAACGATAGGAAAAAAGGAACGAAATGGTCCGGGGTTGGGGAAGGTGTATAAAAGAAGAAAAAAAAAACAAAAAGTAGAAACCTCGACGAGAAAAGCGTTAACGGGACGAAAGCCGCGATCCAATTAGCTACATCCAGCTTAATGAAAGAGAGGATATATATAGAACGGTCTGGCGACGCTTCACCAGCGAGAGTTAATAAAATCCTGATAAAGTCGAAGGGAACGAGAGCTAGAGGGTGGTTTTTTCGCTGTATTTTTCTTTTTTTTTAATGCGTTGAGAGACAACGGAAAAAAAACTAGGAGAAAAGAGTATTCGACGAGGCGAACACGAGCATCAATACGAATTTTTCGGGCAAATGCTTGTATACTCTCCCAAATGCCTGTGGGGAATGAGAAAGAGAGAGAGAGGGGGGGGGGGGGGAGAGAGAGAGAGAGAGAGAGAGAGAGAGAGAGAGAGAGAGAGAGAGAGAGAGAGAGAGAGAGAGAGAGAGAGAGACGAAACAATGATACACGTGTGTGCTTTTGATAGACAAGAAATAAGGGGTTAATAATAGAGGAGGAACAAGCTCGGAATCGTAAAATGTGTCTAGACTATGTATGTACATATTTATGTGTGAGTATATATATGTCGTACATGACTGATGCTGGTTGTGAGGAAAAAAAATTACGTTGGCCCACATCCGAGGAAATTTTGTGAACGATAAAAGTGTCTAGTGCCCTGTCATGCGGGTACACCTGAAGAATTAATTGTACCCCATCCTTCATAGTGGTCACGTAGGTGCTATATATCTCTCTAATATAAATGAATTACACACATACATACACACACACACACACACACACACACCTATATATAAGATAAAGCTGTTTGTCAAGCTCCGTGTTATTGATCACTCCTGTCCCTGTGGTCGATTACTAGGGGTGACAAAACAAGTTTTTTCTCTTTCATCGATGTTCTACAAATGTTGTGTAGTTTTGGGAAAAAATGCGGACAGAAATGGTCATAAGAGTATGAGGAAATGTGGAACTTGGGGCTTAAGAAAAATATCGAAAAAATCTATTTTTTTATGATTTCCATCAAGATGAGTAATTGACTAAAGTTCACAGAAATTCTCGATTTCGAAAGTGTCCAGATTCCAATTTGCACAAATTCCTTTCGTATTTCTGTGTCCTAGCCAGTCATTCAGAGGAAGGATTTTTTTTTTCTTCATTTTGCTAATTATATTCACAATTTTTCAAAATGGATGACAGATTTTCATCAATCCCTGCCATTTTGGTCCCTTTTCAAAGGACACGTTTTGATGACCTTAAGAATAGCGATTCTCTATATTTTTTGCAAGAAATGACGAACTATATTGGATCCTATAGGACTCTATTCACGGAGTGCGTTGTCCATTGAAAACGACTGATGCACCTAGAGATGTCGTAATTGGTGAAAGCAAGCAGCTGATTAAGAGCCATGCGAATCATCAGGAAATGGGCTCCTTCTCGGCTCTTGGAATTGGTGTTGATAGACCGATTTGAATTATTCGTTTTGATGACCTTAAGAATAGAGATTCTTTATATTTTTCAAGGAACGACGAACTATATTGGATCCTGTAGGGCTCTATTCACGAAGTGCGTTGTCCATTGAAAACGATTGATGCACCTAGAGATGTCGTAATTGGTGAAAGCAAGCAGCTGATTAAGAGCCATGCGAAACATCAGGAAATGGGCTCCTTCTCGGCTTTTGGAATTGGTGTTGATAGACCGATTTGAATTATTCGTTCTCGCGTGCGTATGAATGTAGAGAGATCGCAATGGAACGCGTATGAAACATTGACATGCAAACGATTTTGAATGCGTCTCGTATGTGGGCATAGGATGCGGGCGAGAGCGGGGGGGGGGGGGGGAGGAGAAGGAGGAAGGGAAGGAGGATGTGTGTATAGAATTTTTGTATGGGAAAGCGGACATCCCGACGGACGTCTGTTCATTTGTCTCGGGTTCCTATATCCCTTTCGATTCGTACAGTGAGAGAGGACGTTTACGTACGCCTCGCGAAAACGCAATAGTCTCGTCGTCCCTTTTCACCAATATATATGCCTATATACTATACGAATCTGTGTAGATGATGGGTACGACTTGTATGAAACTCCACTTCACCATAGTCATGTAGATATGCATATGTATACGGAAGAGAACGGGGCAAAATGGGACAATGGGGCAGAATGGGCGACGTGAAAACCACAGGCTGACTTAATCATTGCGGTTTTTCTGGCAGCCTCGATCGAAGTGATCAAATTTATGACATATCTGATATAATACTTTAGGAATAACAAGATTTAGAAATTTTTTCAAATTATAATAAATATTTTTATTTTTTCGTAATTGTTTTCTCGTTTTGCCCCAATCTCTCCTGGATAAAAGAGAGAAATGGACCACTCGTCGTCCAGTCTCGATTTTAGGCGCCAATTTCCCTCCTCTTTCTCTTTCTCTCTCCCCCCGTATGAAAAGCCGTATAGACGAGAAAAATGAAGGCATAGATGGAGGATGGGTGCGTTTCCTATATGGGAAACCACATATCCAAAACGCTCGACGCGATACATAACTCTCTCTTTCTCTCTTTTTATCTCTCGCGTGGCCGCGCGTGGAGAAAAAGCTTCGACGAGCCGAATTTGGGAACAAATATCGTTCGAACGTACGCTATTTCTCGATGTTTTGATGCCCGGTTATGTATACCGGTAAAAAATCTCCTTCTGAACGCGAACTGTAACAAAAAGCTATAAAAGAGATTTCCTCCTAAAAAAACCAACCTTGCGAAAATTCTCTCATTCACATAAAATCTCTCAAAAAATTATAGGAGAACCCCACAAACATTTTCTCAATAAATTAGAAACTCACTAACAGTTATAAGAGAGTCTCACAAAAATTTGCCAATCAAATCATAATCTCACAAAAGATGCCAATTTAAATCCAACCAAAAATTAAATCTAAACTTTACAAAAATAAATGAAAACTATAAAAGCATTAATAGTAAAATGCATTAAAGCCTATTAACCTGTAATAAAAAATTTTCCAATTAATTAAAAATACGGATGTGCTACAGTACAGATATAGTAGTAGTAGTAATATTTATTTGTATATAGGCTTACGCCTTTTACAAAGGAGATCGTTTAAAGTGGTAGTACATTCTTCTTACAAAAATATTACAGAAACTAGTATCGCTGTGTGCGCATACGCCTATTAGTAAACCTAATAAGATACTAATTTAACAGGAGTAAACTTACATCTATTATAAACATTAGCATATAATATATAGCTATTACATCTTCTTTTCCACATCTTTTAATAGTTAATAGTGAATAGTTAACAGTTAAAAGTTACTTCTTTTTTCCCTTATTTTTTGTTCCATCTTTTTTCTCGATTTATGGGCCTTATATTTATGATTTATCGTATGTTTAGGTATCTTTACATATATCGTAATTTTAGACACTACGTGACTTTAGCATGACTAGTGCAATATTTTGATTTAATCACCTCCTATCATAGAAGCCCGGATTTTACATGCTTCAAGCATATAAAAAGCGAGATTTTTTGTGGAAGATGTTTCGAGGTTGCCTAATGCTACGAGCGGATGCGCAATGGGAAGATATTTTTCTCTAATTGGGGTATAGATCGGGCATTCGCATAGAATGTGTTCAATAATCTCAGGCTGGTACCTATTACACAATGAGCAGATGAGGTTACCGTCAATTTTGCAGCTTACTTTTTTGAAATGAATCGTTAAAAGGTCACATCCCGCTAGGCGTAACTGTGCTGCCAGCCTTATGAGCGTTAGTGGAATTGTTACCTTAAGATACTCTTCGCATTTTAGTTCATTCAATTGTTTCACGTTTTTGTACAAGGGGTTATAACTGGATAACAGAGACCTAAGTACGTCTGACCTGAATTGTTTTTCTTTAATATTTGTCAATAGCGACTCGAATTGTGCATTTATGATGTCCGGCGAAATATTGTTTAAGATATCCGCATTGCCTACTTTGCTTAAGGGTACTTTCAGGTTAGAGTACCAGTTGTATTTATTTTGGCTGCTACTTGCTGTATGTAACGCTACGAGCTGGTCAAAGGCAATTTTTGGGAAACGCGTAGGTACCATTTCAAGGAGCTTTTTAATGTAAGCCAATGTTTTTTTCATTACATGAATTGAAGTCACAGCCGAGCTGGTTTCTAATCTGATTATGTAATTTGGCGTCCACTCTGGGACTGCAAGCAGAATTTTATAGAAGCGGAGTTGTATCGTATCTATTTCGTCCAGATGACGCAGTCCCCAAATATTCGCAGAATATAAGAGGGTCGATTTAACTATTGTATCAAGTAGCTTTATCCTTGCATTCCAATCGTTTACTTTGGCAACTATCATAGGACCCCAGATAGTACCCAGAGCAATTTTCGCTTTCGAAACGAAGTGTTTACAGATTGTATTAAATAGTCCTGACCTAGCAAAAGGCACTCCAAGGTAAACATATTTATTTACGATTTGAAGCGGTGCACCCTTATATCTTATCGGTCTGATATTTTTGGATATACCTGTTTTTTTGGAAAATCATTACTTTTGTTTTCCTCGTATTGACTTCCAGTTGGTTTATGTTACAATATTGCTCTAGTGTGTTGAGTTTGTTTTGCAATTCGATTACATCGTTGGCCAAAAGAATGAGATCATCAGCAAAGAGGAGGATTTCCATTTTTTCTACGATGTGCGTATGCCCACTGTTTGTAAAGAACCTGCAGATGTCTGCCAGTAACAGAGAGAAAAGGATTGGGCTCGCTGGGTCTCCTTGCAAAACACCCTGCGTGATGTTTATATCGTCTGATTTTTGAAATTGACTGACCCTTATTTTAAACGAGGCCTTGTTGTACAGATTCTGTAGTACTTTAATTATTTTGGTGCTTATCCCTACTGTATAGAGTTTGTCCCAAAGTATATCATGCCTAACCGAGCCAAAAGCACGCCGGAAGTCGACGAAAACTGCAAATAACCTGCTCTTAGGCTGTGATAGTGCTAAGCCAATTTTTGTATTTAACGTGAATATATTATTTTCACAAGATCTGTTTTTTTGAAAGCCTGCCTGTGCTTCTGGTAGTATATTATGCATTTCACACCATTCTTGCAATCTTTTGGCGATAAGCATAGTAAACAATTTGGAGATTGTATTAGCTAGAGCAATGCCCCTATAGTTAAGCGGATAGTCAGCTTCTCCTTTTTTATAGAAGAGTATTATTTCTGACTTGCTCCAATTTGACGGTACTTGGCCGGTAGAAAAGACTCGGTTAAAAAGTACTGCTACATTATTTAACCATCTGTGCGGAAGTATCTGTAAAAACTCTGACGATACCCCATCAGGACCTGGAGATTTATTAGATTTAGTTCTCCTGAGGATACTTTTAATTTCTTCTACTACAATGTCTCCGTCCAATGCCGGGTTTACTCGCTCTATAAATAGTCTTTCTATCGGATCTCTTGGTGACATCAGCTTTTTGTAAAAATTTTGCTATGTTTCTATTGCAATAGGACATTATTTATACGTTTTTCTTTTAAGTTTTCTATATGCAGTCCAAAAGGTTCTGGCGTCTTTCATGTTTGAGAGGTCATTTTGGATTTTTAAAATGTGACTTTTCTTTTTCAATTTGATAAGCTTGGTGTAGACATTTTTTGCTATTACATACTCTTTTTCCTAATCTGATATTCTATTCCTTACCCATCTACGATATTATCTGTTTTTCGCTTTTTTTGCTTCTACGCAATCTCTATCGAACCACGGTTTCTTTTTGTTATTATAAGTATCTTTGGGTACATGGATCAATTCTAAATTAAAAGCGGTTACCCATATTGTGTCCAAGATATTATTATTCATTGCTTCTACGTCTAAGTCGATCCCATCTATAGATGTATGGCATTCATTTCGTTCGAGTACTCTTCATATTTTGCTTGATCCCATTTCAGAGTTGGTACACGCAGTTTATTATCAGGTTCTTTTTTTGTCAGGCGCTGGACGGATGCATCTAGGTCTACTTTTATCGGTAAATGGTCTGAAGTTCCCTCATTTATTATTGAAAAATCATTGCAAACATAAGATCCCGAGATATTTGTCCAGACGTAATCGATTGCGGTGTTGCTTTTTCCGAAAAAAGTTAACCCGTCCTCTTCATCTGATCTTGAGCGACCGTTTAAGACAAATAATCCGAGTGCCTCGAATTCGTTTATCAGTAGTGATCCATTTCTGTTTATTTGCATATCCATCGCTTTTCTCGTTTGTGAGAAACTCGTACCCTCTATACTTCTTTCATCTACTTGGTTAAGGTCGCCTATTCGACCGTTGAAATCCCCGCCTATTACTATAGCTCTATCGTATTTTTCGCAGAGTTCATAAATAAAATCTGTCAACATTTGCAGCCTGTCTTTATAAAAATTGTTTTTCAAGTACACATTTAGAAGTAACACTTTGTAATCCCCAATGTCAAATAATCCCGCAATCCAGATATCGCTTACGTCTATTATGGTAAAAGATGGCACTTGTTCTTTGTTAATTAGAATGCATGAACCACCACTTGCCCTACCAACTGCACAGTCACGAGTAGCCTTGCTTGTGATCATTTCAAAATTATTCATTACATTTGGTAACCTCAATCTGTCATCTGTACTCCATGTTTCATTTAAACATATTATTGTCGATTCCTGCCAAATTACCTCTGATGGGTTTGTAATTGTATCTACGAAAGTTTGAATCCCATGTACATTCCAAAAGATGATGCTTTGTTTAATGACGTTTCGGGTATTATTATTTACTTCAACACTTGCGATACTCAATGCTTCTACAGAATCTGTTAAAGTTTCATCTAGTCTTAATTGACACACAAAATCATTTTCTAAATGGCTCAAAGTTTTAATAAGAGAAGAGTTGTGTTTTATTGCGAAATTTCTGTTGCATATATTGTCATACTTTGCATCTTTTTTACATCTCGCCATACTTTTTTTACCTTCTTTCCATTGTTTTGATCTTTGCACACTAGGCTTGTTTTTGGGTTTAGTGTTTCGCTTATGTGCTATCCGCTGGGTTTGGGTACTCTCTTGCGTTTCTATTTCGACGAAAATTTTCCGTTAACCCCACGCCTTCTTTCCAGATGTAAGCCATGTCGTTGATCTACAGTCTTCCGAAACCAACTTTTATGGCATGTCCTTTTGCCTCTTCATTCCTCGCAGTCCTACGGATTTCCCTCTGCATCTCCTTTTCAGCGAATGTTGAATCATGTTTTATGGTGATGTTCTGGAGGGGGACGTTGTTCTTCTTCAGCATCAAATGTTTTTTCGCCTCCGAATTTTTCATTTTTACTGTTAGCATGATAATTTTTCCTGCTTTTCTTATGGGTATCACTTCATTTACACTGTCGCTTATGCCCATTTCTTCGTTAAGAAAGTCATTTACTGACTTCTCCGGCGAATCACCTGTGATCTCAAGTCCTCTGATAATCACATTATTTTTCCTGCTTTCTTTGTCACGGAGTTCTTCTTTTCTTTCCAGCTGGGATACTCTATCTTTTAACATTTCGTTATCTTCTTCCAACTGAGTTAGCTTTGTTTTGCACATTTCAGTGCTCATCAAGACTTTATCCAGGGTCTCTTTCAATGCATTGTTATCTTGTTTAATTTCTTGTACGTCGGTGGTGAGATTATGTAGCAAGCGTAACACCTCAACCATTCCAGTAAAGTTTTTTGACGGTGAATGAACGCTGCTTATAATGATATTTGCATTGCTGTCTTCTTTTTCGGCGTTATCTGTTTTACGTTTTGAGGTTAAGAGTGCAGTTTTTCTCCCCGATTGATCTGTTTTATCAATCGTTGACGTAGCGCTTTTTAGCAAATGGTTGGTAATTTTGCTATCGCTGGCGCCAGCAGCGCCTTGGCGCGTATTAACACCTTTGACCATTATTCTAACCTCACTCTTGCTACGAGGATATTAATTAATGAAATCTATGTATTTAGTTTTGATATTTTAGAGATAACACTTCCACAGGTTCTACACAGCTCAGTTTATCCGAAGAAACCAAATTTAGTAATTAAAATATTCCGCCTCTATTTTTTGAGCACTAATACATCGACCACACAATGGTCGCGATCCGTAGCGTCCCATCACCCAACTAGACCTCTACAATACAGGTGTTCTACATAAAAAGAACAAGAATAGAAAATAAGAATGAAAAAAAATACAGATATAAAAAAAATAAAAAAAAATTCAAAGAAAAAAAATTAGATTGAAAAAAAAAATAAAAAAAAAAATTCGGCCGAAATATTTGGCAATAGGTAAAATAAGCAATAGGTAAAAAAAAAAAATTGGTGAAGTACTTATGAAATTTTTTTTTCTCAAATCAAATATCTTTTCGCTCAAAATTATTTCGCATCGCTTCATTCCGTTTTGGGTTGCAAGTGCACATAGTATTTTCATGTATTTAAGGTCTCTACCACTCTAGGGTAGTTTAAAACCATATATAATTCAAACCTAGGGTGGTTCAAACCCAGAGTGGTATCATACACCATTCTCTCTATTATATAAAAAACGAAGAGAATGGTTTCTAAATAAACCTTATTATTGCATGGAAGGGACATTTTATGGTAAAAGAGAAGAGGCACCGTTTTCGACTCCGTTCTAAAGTTTACGTTCAGAAAAATGGATTGTTGTGGATAGGGTTAATAAAAAAAATTATTTATTAAGGCACTGTTCAAAAGTTTATTTATTGAATTACACTTCATTTTTGCACTATCATTCTTCTATCTATATATATAAAAGTCACTTTAATCAAAAGTTGAAACTGACCGCGATCGTTATAACCTCACGATTG
This sequence comes from Rhimphoctona megacephalus, assembly GCA_963989365.1. NCBI lineage: Eukaryota > Metazoa > Arthropoda > Insecta > Hymenoptera > Ichneumonidae > Rhimphoctona > Rhimphoctona megacephalus. The sequence continues at coordinate 21,580,909 of OZ022421.1, forward strand.
TTCAAAGATATTAAATATTCACCGAATACGAGTTTATCATACACCATTCTCTTAGTTATATAAAAAAAAACGAAGAGAATGGTCTCTAAATAAATCTTATTATTGCATTCGAGGAACATTTTATGGTAAAAGAGAAAAGGGATCGTTTTCGATTCCGTTGTAGAGTTTACGTTCGGAAAAAAAATTGTAGGGGTTAGGTTTAATAAATAAAATTACTGATTTAGGTACTGTTCAATAGTTTATTATTACACTTTATTTTCCCACTATCACTCTTCTATCTATAATAAAAAAGTCACTCTTTACTCGTCTATCTATCTATAAACGTCACTCTAATCAAAAGTTCAAATTGACCACGATCTTTATAACCTCACGATTGTTTTAAGAAACATATTGATCAGCTGTCATATATAACTCACTTTTGAGATTATTTCTTCCACACAATTTATTTGGGAACAATTTGTAGAAATCAATATTGTGATATACGTTGAACACTTAGTTCTCGCATTATCACTATCACTATTTAGTAATGTACTGACCAAAAGCCACGATTGTCACTCTAACCAAAATCAAAACTGACGAAAAAAATATTGGTGAGCTGTTACATCCGCGATCTTTATAACCTCACTACTGTCACTCCATAACCATAAACGGAATGTCAAAACTGTTCAGAAATATATAGGTATAGCTAGTGACACATTCACGAATGATTTCAAATGTCACCAAATTTCTATACTAGTATTACTAGTATCACTAGACGGCGACTGCGAAAAAAAAATATGAGCATCAATAACGTATGCGAAAAAAGCCACAATTTTTTCATGCAACGAAAAAATAAAATATTAATATTTTCAATACGCTTTAAGCTACAGAGTTCCAATTGATCACGATCGACAAAAAAATACGTGAATCCGCAACATCCTCAAAAATGCTGTAATTAATTAAATATTACGGAAATAAATTTTGAAAGTTATCGAAAACAGTTGAAAACGCGGTTTTCAGGATAAAGAGTCTGGAGCGATCTCTCTTTTAAATGTACTTGTCTCGAGTCGCTGCCGCCACTCTAGAGTCGCGTCAGCGACTTTTTCTTTTCTTCTTTTCTTCGCCGATATCTAGATATCGGCAAAGAAAAGGGCGCCAGCTTTATGACATAACACACAAAACTTAAGCCCCTTTGTTTTGAGTCAGTGGTCAATGAATGCTTTTCCATTTTCGCTTGCACCCATTTCGTCCTTCGCCCATTTGTTTCTACGGTACCATTTCTCCAAAATTTGAATGCAATGCATTTTTATGCGTCCGTGGCGTTCGTACGTTGATATAGACGTAATAGAACAGCAAACAGAAGCGACAACATGAAGCTTTTACGATTATTAAATCGTAAAAGATTCATGTTGTCGTTTCGTTCTAAAGTTTTTCATTAGTAATCTTCAAATGTTATTTATTGAGTATAGAATCGCAATTGAGTATTGACAACGGGCATTTCCTCCGATTTTACGAGACTCAAGTAGATCGAGCTGTAGATTCGACGACATAAAACGAAAAAACCATAAACCGAACGAAAACATGTACAAAGTAAATAATGGAAGAAGATAAAAAAACCGAGAACCGACTGTTCGAACGGTGATGAAAAAATCACGAGACGTTGCGGAGAGACCCGGTAGTACATAAAATATAAAGTTTGAATCGGCACTTGAGTTTTGTTTTTGTTTTTTATCGGTGAGTTTGGCCAGAGACGGATGAAAGAGAGAAAGAGGTTGCCATAAGCCTCGTCGTGAAAGAAGCGTGAATAGGATATCAAGAGATGGGTCTCCGAACTTTTTTATCGTGAAAAAAAACGGGCACAGTATCGAAGATGAAAAAACGAGAGCGAGAGAAAGAGGGGGAGGGGGTAGGAAAAAAGAGAGAACGTTCGGTAAATCCGCTTCGATAGGAAAGCAAGAGTGAGAAAAAGAGAAAAAAACAGAGAGGAAGAAGGAGAGACGACAGGACTTTGGAGACCTGGGATGAACCCTGATACCCGGGAACCGCATGCCGATCGACGAACCCATGAATCGCCGAGACGGAATAATGTGGCGTCGATAAATGGCAGGCGTTAGCCGCAGATTCGTTGGTAGTTGAAAAACGAAAGAGAAAGAGAAAGAAAATAAGGAGAAAAGAGAGATAAATGCATTTTGGTTCGATTGTGAATGCTGGGCGGTTATACGGGTCGAGGATTTGTATGAGAGAAGCTTCGACATCGTGAAAAGTGGAGGAGAAAGAGATGAAGAGAAAAGTCGCAAGAAGATGGCGCATCAGCGGATCTCGACGGCGATGGATTGCTGCTGGAGGGTTAAAAGAGAAAGCAGGAGTGAAAGATAGAAAAAGACAGAGGTAGTAAGAAAGACAGAGAGAGAGAGAGAGAGAGAGAAAGAGAGAGAAAGAAACCCATCACGCGAGGAAAACGAAATACTCGAGAAGAGAATAAGAGTGCTGGCTTCGTCCACACTGCAACCCCTCCGAGGGGGATGAGACATACTCTATGTATAGAAATACATATATACATTCATATCCTGCGTTTGCACAGAGTGTAGTTGGTTAGATTTTTGCCCGGCGGTAACGAGAAATAAGATGGAGAATGGTAGACGGCTCTCGACCTTAGCTCATTCCTCTCGTCCCTCTCTCTCTCTCTCCCCACTTCTGCTCTTGTCTTCATTTTATTCAACGATAAGACATACTACTGTATACGACACATACCGCTGAGGAAGGAAGAGCCTAGGATCAAGCTTGGTTACGACCCGATGGCCAATTTAGCCACGACCTCTTGAACCTCAAGAACCATTCACGCGTATCTCCGCTCGACGCATCACAAGGGAAAAAAAATAAAAAAATACACGTATACGACTCAACCGTAAATTAGAGAACCTCGCGACCTACACTGTCGTACGTTTGCCAAGATTCTCTTGGAATTCTCTCTCTCTCTCTCTCTCTCTCTCTCTCTCTCTCTCTCTCTCTCTCTCTCTCTCTCTCTCTCTCTCTCTCTCTTTCTTTCTGTTGAGAAAAGCATTCATTTTCTTAAATTATAGTGAAAATTCTTGGGAGACATTAGTCATTATTTCTGTAGCTTGCGGAACAGCAAATTTTTGGCAATGTTCTAATTTCTGATATTCAATAAATCTTTTGGAAAATTGAGCAATAAAATAATAGATCCAATTTTTAACCATAATATATATTTAAATCCGAAATAATGTCTTTTTTTATGACTAATTTCTCCAATTCAGAACCAACTTAATCTTTTTTTCGAGTGAATTCTAAAGTTGATAAAATTCCAATTTGGATTCTTCTAAAGAAAGAAAAAAAAAAAATTTGCTGCATTCCAATGACGCAAACTTCAATATCACTCGAGTTTTAATCATTCTTGTAGATTATTTCCGTGCCTTGTCCGTTGCACCGTAGATTAGGAAGTAAATAATATGATCGTTGATGACGACGGAGGGACACAGAAAAAAATTTGCAGAGCGTAATAATAGTAAAGAAGACAAGAAGAAAAAAAGGGGAAAAAATTGTGGCACACAATTCCAGGCCAGGAAGGGACGATCGATCGTCCTGAGTGTGGAAAGGGTGTGTGAAAGACGTCGTGACGAGCACCAACATACTATCCTATATTTATCTCTAAATATATATAAAGGCATACATATATATAAAGGCATTATAGTGATGACGATAGGGAAGAAAAGAGGAGAAACCGAGATAAAGTAAGAGAAGTGAAAGAGAGCTCTAGGCCTCGATCGAAACAATGGATTCTCGCAACCACAAAGTTAGGAACGCGCTCCAATTTCTTCGCACAACGGGCGCGATGAAGAAAATATTCAACGCCTCGATTTGTGCTCCGAAAGAGCTGATGAGAATATACATCCCAGATATTACTTGACGCGATAGAGATTAAAAGGAAGACAAAAGAGGCAGATCGCTTATTTTTATGCGCGAAGAACACTATTTTTGCCACCCCTAAACAATCGATAAATAGAAGTTTTTGTGTATGAAGTATACATGCGAAACGGGAATTCCCTCAGTGCAGCATTGGCTGTATATTTTTCTCGCCACCAATCATCATTTCAATGCAGCACATATAATTCTTCTATTCTAACGCCCGAAGATTAAAGTCACGACCCCGTTTCTCGTGAATTTCTTTTTTTATTTGTTACTTTTCTCCTCAAAACTTTTGAAGCTCGTCATGATTTTTCTCAGCTATTATTCTCAAGGGTGTATTTTTCCCTTTTTTGCAAGAAAATTGCGAGTAGAACTAGTTGGAGCATTTTGCTTATGAGGGGAACTTGGAAAGCAGGGCTAAGAAATGTGATGGAATAATTTTACGATCTCTTTTTATACTCTACTTTTTTTCATACTTTATTTTTCTATTCATCAAGAATTTTCATAGAAATAAAATAAAGAAAAGTAGTTTTTTAAAAGGGCTAAGAGAAATTTGTTTAATAAAAATCTACGAAAACAAAATGTTTGAATTAAGTTCTGTTTAGTGGTGGATTAAAAAAATATATTCGAGAGCAAACTGACCTCATTCGAGTATCTGGAAATCGATTGAGAACTGCGTATAAACATGAGAGTGAAAGAGAGAAAGAGAGAGAGAGAGAGAGAGAGAGAGAGAGTCTTGGTTGTATATATAGCGTATTTAATGGGTATAACGTATACCCAGGCAAAAATAACATCCATAACGAACCAGCTTATGAATGCATCATCTCTCTCTTTCTCTCTTACTCAATGTTGAACGAAGGAGAGTATATATTGCGAGGTCTGCCATAAGGGCCGTCGTCGCGACGTTACAGACTCTTGCAGTAGGAGCAACAGTAGCAGCACACGTTCCTATGTGAAAGACGTACTAATACGAGCGCTGAATAAACAGCCAACTAATAATAGCCCCACTGTACGAGGAGCGAAGGAATGAGATCGGGCGTCGCACGACGAGATATATATCCAGGAGTTCACTACATGCGATGTATGTATGGAAGACCCAGCAGAAGTAGAGAATCCAACGAGAAAGAATCTCATTCACAATTTCAACATCCAAAAATAAGCGAATTTCCAAAATTCTTCTACATTCCAATTTTCCAATCTGTTAAAATAACAATAAAATTCTAAAATTATAAACAAAACAACGTGCATTCATACAAAGTTTTCACTTTAGAACAATCACCGATTTACAAAATTTAATGGCATGACCGAGACGTTCCAAAAATGAGAATAACTCAACGGTGAAAAAAAAAAAAATGAAAAATTGCGAGTAATTCCGAGAAAATAAAAAATGAGTGATTAAGGAGGGTAGAGCGGGAAACCAATGTTCGTATACGGATTGGCTGCTGTGATTGAACTGACAGTGTGGCATGTGGACAAAGTTCGAAAGTATTATATGAAAAAAGGAAAACGGGCGGGGCGGGGGGGGGGGGGGGGGGGGAGGGGGAAGGGAGTTGAAGGGAATAAAAAAAGAGGAAGAGAAGAAAAATGGAAACACCTGTGCAACATGCAATTTATTCGGAAGCTCGATTAATCTGTCGATCAATCTTTCGGTCTGGTGTATTTCGTGGACCCGTGCAGTGAGGAAAGAGGGACGGAGGTGACTTGGTCACGCGTTGTGCGGTCGTTGTTGGCTGGCGTTGGCGAACGTGGCATCCACCCGTGTTGATAAACATTGCACATCATTTGCATCTATATACGGTTATAAAACGTACACAAAGCTACCAAATGCAAAGGTGGATGATGGATCCTGTACATGTATATGGAAGAAAGAGGAGAAAAGAGAGTAAGTGTGAGAGGATAGATGTATAATGTATTTGTATAATGGACAAACGAGCCCCCGATGACCGTCCATCATGGGATTTCTGCTGGTCAGCAAAAGCTCTCGCATATTGACAGATTCGTTGGTGCACACCAGGTTATTGGCATACTCGTTCGACCGCTCGTTATTTAACAGTACGTTTCACCCGTCTCCCTCGTCTCATTTTTACCCCTTCTAACCCCATCATCCCCCATCCCCCTCCCCCTCTTTCCTCATATGCCTTTTCTCTGTCAACCTTTTCTATATCTATCTATAGACACCCACGCACGCTTTGTAGTTCTCTCCCAGTTGCAACGCCATGCACGAGAAACTCATCATGTTACGATTTATCGAGCACGAAATTTTACTCTCTCTCTCCCTTCCTCTCTCTCTCTCTCTCTCTCTCTCTCTCTCTCTCTCTCTCTCTCTCTCTCTCTCTCTCTCTCTCTCTCTCAAAGGCGATCATAATTTTTCTGGCTAATATGTTAAATTGCATTCCCATCGACATCTTCACGTTATATTTACGTGTTATCCTTTTTTTGGTTTTCCAATGAGGAGTAGGAAATCAGAAGGTTGACTTTCTACACCCTTCACCATATAAATTATGAGAAAGAGTGGAAAGCTTTTTGAATTCAGAATTCGAATTAATTCGAATGATTTTTCATGCATGTTTTGTAGCAAATTTAGCTTCAAAATTTATCATTTTTTGGAGTAATCTATTTCATTGAGTATAGTTTAAACATTTTTGCAGTTTTTTCTCATTAATCAATTTTTTTTAAAACAATTTCCATTTTTTAGATTGTCAATGTAGAATCATTCAGCAATAACTTCATGCTGTTTCGACGAATAACAAAAAAAAACACGAACCTCTCGAAAGTTTACGAGATTCGAAGAAAAAAATCTAACCAAAAAGGCAATAAAGTCGATAAGAAATATTCGTTCGAGCGGGGAGTTCTCGTTTTTTCCTAGCTTGGAAAATTAATGTAATTTACATGGATAAAGGCAAAAGAAGGGATACAAGAGCGCAATAACGTCAATACGGAGTGGAGAGCGAAAAGAAGAACAAGGAAAGAAAACGAGAAAAAAAAATATATCTCGAAGAATGGATTAAAAAAATGAATATCAAAGCGTATCTCGATAGTATTTCGGGTGTACCGACTGAAGAGCAATAAAAGTGAGTTCTTTCTCCCTTTCTCTGGGTCCTTGTTGAGCCACGATTCCTCCTGTAATAATTATCGCTCGATGAATAATTTCAATCAATCGCAAGACTCTCGGCTTATAAGAAATTCAATCAATTAAGGAGGCTGGGCTCTCACAATGCAATTATCCTACATTTTCTCGTATATACTTGAGAAATCCTGGATACCAGTCGATTGAAATCGGAATAAGTAGCAGAAGGAGAAAGAAAAAAAAAAAAGAAAACTGTGAGAGGGCGCGGCGGGAGGGATTTGAGCTCGGAAAGTACGAGTGGAAACAAAGAAAATAAAATGGCATACAAAAAAGAGGTTAGGCAAAAGAAAAAAAAAACATGAAAAAAGAGAGAAAGAGAGGGAGAAAGAGAAATATAGGTACGGTTGTGTGCGGTCACGTTCTTCAGAGGGTTTGTAATGGCACAAGAGATACACGAAAGAACCTCCCGTAACTTTCCTCCGTAAAGGAAGAAATAAAAAATAAACGATTTGTAACTATATGAAAAAAAAGAAAAAGAAAAAGAAGAAGTTAACTGGAGAATACGAACGTTAAATAATGAAGAAGAAACAGAAAAAAGCTATCGATATTCGAGGACATCAAAAACTTTCCATCTCTTTTTCATTTCGTTTCTTCTCCGAATGTATAAAATACATAGATATACATACGCACTCATTCTTTTCGTTTTTCTTTGTTCTTTCCTGTGGAAGCGTGGCTATCGAATAACACAAAAGAAAAGTTTTTCGTCGTTTTTTCCGGGCCATCTCGACATTTTCGCATAAACGCGTGTATATATTTTCCAGAGAAAGAGAGTGAAAGAGAGAGAAGGAGAGAGAGAAAAAGAATAAAGAAAAGTGTATCGCAAGAAGCGAGAGTCGAAACGCGGTTAGGTAAAGCCTCAACCTCGTGAAGTATCAGGGAAAGCTTGCATTCACTTTGGCCGCAAAAAGCTTTGCGAATCGCGGGGCACTTCTCTCGTTTCTCCGTCTTTTTTAACGTTATTTCTTTTTTTTTTTCACATTTCTCGCGATGCTTTTCAACCACATACTGTACACATACGTGTATTCATGCAAAATATATATACACATATATTAAAAAGGATTTTAAATCTATAAAAGAGAAAGAACGGGGTAAAATGAGACTCTGGGGTAGAATGGGACACGAATTTATTGGTTTTTCGATTATACGGTGCTATGACACGATGAAAATAATAAAAATTCATCATTTTTTTTCAATCAACACGAATATTTTTCGGTTTATTTCAAAACTTGTGTTTTATTTTGCGTCCTCGGCTCGTTTTGCCCCAAATTCACCTATATATATATATATATATACACATGAGTGAGTAAATAACGTAGCAGGGAGCAAAGTAGCGAGTGAAAAACGCCGACCGAGTCTAAAAGGCAAGACTAAACAAACGAGAGCCCGTCTCTCTTTCTCGCCTTTGACTGACTTGTGAAAACAATCGAAAAGCTAACACAACGACTACTCAAAAAAACGCGCACACATACAATCCCCTCCATCACCCCTTTTTATATACATAATATAAGCGCTACCGAGTTTTCGAGATTGTTTTACGATGACTGACGAACTCCCCTGGCTGCAAAAACGGATCTTAAAAAAAGACGTCGGGGAGGGGGGGGGGGGGGGGAAGAAAAAACTTTATCACGTAACTAAAACAATAGCCATCGAGAAAGATTTATTAGTTTTCGGTTAAAATTTGCATGAAACCATCTGAATTTTCATTGTAGGTTTTATTCGATATTTACTTTTATCCAATTTGTAAACATTTTAAAAATAAATTTCCATTATTCGTTTGGATTTTCTGTGCGTCTGACAATTGGACAATTTTTTATTTATTTATTCACGTAATAAAGAGAATCACATTCACGACTGTATAGCTGTTTCTGTGAACGTCGAATAACTTTCATACCGCGATGATGCTGCTACCGCAAAATGTAATTTTGCAACGTAGCCGGAACGAACGAAGCTTCATGGAAAATTGCATCGTTAGTAATGTCAACGTATTGGCACAACGCATTGACGAATACAAAAGAGTACTCGACGATTAATTAGCACATGATTTTGTAATTGCCTGTGACATTCAAAATTCGCGAATACGTAACAATTCCGAAAGTTATTTCTCGTCACTGCGATCACTTCGTCAGATATTATTATGTATTATGATTATAATTAAAAACAATGTATATCTACAAATTTATTTCATCACGAATTAAATAAAAATGAAGAAAAATAAGATAATCTCAATTTTATTGACTTGAAAATAAAAAATGAAGTGTTGAAAAAAAATTCTCATTTTCTCATAATCGTGAAATTTCAAATTAAGTAAAAAATAATTCAAATTCAATAAAAATGTGTCGATAAGATTTGAATAACATTAAGGGATCAGTCCACTTTGAAAATTTCAAAAAATCGATTTTTTTTACTGTTTTCGAAAGTACATACATTCAGAAATATTGTGTCAAAATTTTATGAAAATCCGAGCTCTCTAAGTATTTTTTTTTTACCTGAACGTCAGGACCTCATTTCGTCTACCTGAGCGTATAAACTTCAAACGCGTTTTTCTCGAAACAACGTTTTCAAAATCTAGCTCCATCGTATTTCTAAAACTAATAAAGCGATTCTCTTGAAATTTGAACCACATATTGTAAACATGATTCGCAACAAGATGACCCTCGATGGTTTAAAAATTTTGATTTTTACTCTATTTTTTGTGAAAAACTGCGAAAAAAACGCGTTTTTTTTTACTTTTTTCGTTTTTCATCTGCCATTTTTTTATTTTTTGATAAAACTTTATATCCGAGGGTCATTTTGTAGCTGGTGTCATACTGAATCTAATGGAGTTTGATTTTTTGTTTCAGACAAGCCGTTGCCGAGTTGTGATGGAGCTACCTAGCCCACCTATTTTTGAGGCGTTACGTTAAACTATAGTTTTTGTACTTAAAAATGAATTAAAAAGTTCTTTTTATGTATTTCAAGACTTTATTTATCAAGCCCAACAACTTTTATATTCATATCTTTTATAAAATCCTCAAAAAAAATCGCGAAAGTAGCCTTTTTTCGTGGCTCCAAAGTGGATCGGCTCCTTAATTGTGAAAAAATGACTTTGTAAAATGATTGTTTTATTTTAATTAATATTTTTTTTTTACGTTGTGAGTTTAGTCACCCTTAGACTCTGTACTATTATAGATTTCATTGATTATACAGCAACAAGATTAAACAGGTTGTAATTGTTCTGTCCAACATCGATTATCATTCATTCACGGTCTCATATACTAACATATTTACACACCCATATATTAACACCAATGTTAATGTCACCTCGTGTCTCTTCACTGATTGATTCACCAAAAATGGTACATAATATCTTTAATTGTTCAATGTTATTTCAATTTTTCGTATGCCACTTGCCCGATCTGCTGGTGGACCAAAATTCGCCATAACATCGGCCTTGTAGGATCGTCCCTAGCGTGAATTCTATTCGGCTTACCTGCGGTGACAATTACTCAACGAAATATGTTGAGAGCTGCCTAGTATGATCGTCCGGGGTGATTGTGCTGCGATTTGGCTACCGACGCCAATAGCTCAGTATTGCTTTCATTACGTTATTGGAAACTTTTTCGATCAAATCGAGAAGGAAAATGAATATCCCCTTTTCTGGATTGTGTAAAGTCGTAATATTGACGACGATCGACGAATTTTCTTTTTTTTTGTGTAATTGAATATGCTTTTCTTGAGAGACAACGAGATTTACAAAACTTGTAATGAAATCAGACTTTTCAGACATAGTTAGGCAATAATACAATTACAATTACAAAAATGATAATATTATAAGCAACGGAGGGCGTGTGTGACCCCACGTCGGACTCCGGTTTTCAAGTGATCAACTATCTACGAGCTCGATCACCAAAGATTTTTGTGGAGGAGAAACTGAGAGAATATCCTCGATTTAAAAAATTGGTGGGGCTTTATCCCAATTCTCCGATTTCGAGGATATTCTGCTACAACTTTTAAGAGGATGGATCAGTCACCTAACCTCACCTCGTCAACTCACGCAGGACGATGGCAAAAATGGGCTGACAGGGCTTTTTTGTGATCGGTCAAACCGTGTCGAAGAATTTCACTTTCGAAATTTGCAACTATCTCTTTCGCAGTCACGGTGGCAAGATACCAACTGACCCATACCCTTAAATCGAATAAATCATGAGGCGAGGATCAAATTAAAATAGCAATTAAAATTCGTTAACGAAAATTCGATAATTACATTGATCGATAAAAAGGGAAAGATTTAACAGCTAATTTTGTTTTAATTCGGAGTTAATAGAGTCGTAGTTTGCGTTCAATGCGAATTATTCCGAATGAAGTACGGACTGATACGAACACGTATGATAATGCACAGAGGAGAAATATTAGTGGATAATATACGTTAATACGGAACACATAACACGGGGTTTCGGACGACGATGAGTTATGAATTACGGCGTGGTTAATACGGTCATGATTCTATGGGCGATGTATACATCACAAAATTTCACGCACCCTCAAATCTATGCAAATCTCTACCCCGATCGAAACCTCTGTGTTTCGTCTCTCCCGGTTTCCTCCCGCCCTATCCTCTTTTGGGTCATCCGATTTGTAATATCCGTTAAATGGTTAAAGTATGTTTGCGCATTCGAAAACTGTCGGAAGCAGGTATCATCCGATCGGACTTAATTAATACATGTCAAATATAAATGACGTTCATTTCAACCCTTCGTAATTATACGAATACACATTTCATTTGTGTAATTACAAATATTTATTATTTCATCGTTTATCATCCTGATAATTAAGTAACCGCGACAGAGTTGTACAAACATTAATAATGTTTGTGTAATAATATAATATAATGTTAAAATTATCACGTGTATAATAAATAATCCATGCATAAACACACCCAAAAAAAAGTTTATTCGAATTTTTTTTTAATTTGAATTAACAAAATTTCTATTCGCTTCAGCTAGAAAGTTGTATTCAAATTAAATAGATAATGCTATTTGGGTCCGTTTGTTCGAGTACCCACGTTAAAGCTTCTCGCTCCGGCCACCACGTGGGGCAGAGCGTCGAAGCATTTCTCACATACGAATGGATGTTTTTAAATTGCGGGAACCAAAGTAGTTTTATTATTCTGACTGACTATATCTAAGAAGTCGAACATGAATTTTTGTACCTATCCAGGGTCGCAGACCCATAAAAATGTTATTAAATAATATTACAATTGAATATGGTATAATTAATATCATAAATATTATAAATAATAATATAAATATTGTTTTTATTTCAACGTTATATTCGTTTAATTTTTAAAATAAAAATATGTCCGATTTTAAAACATTTATTAAATTTTTCATTGATCAATAATATAAAAATATTGTGATAAAAAAAAAATAATTCCGTAAAATTAAATAGACTTCTATTTTGCCGTGAGACAAGGAAAAAAATTTATTTGATTTAACTAGATATTAGTTGAATGAACTAGATGTTTTTTTCTGGATGGACGCTATTTGAAAATTCTATTCCCTCATTTATTTACAATTCAGAGCCTTTTCACGGGGAAGTGTTAAATTTTGTACATTTTTTCCACGTACAATAAAGGAATTGCTCAATTTTATATTTCCCATATTTTTCCGACGTACATTAAAAAATATTTGTTAAAAATTGAAAAAAGATCAACAGTCCGGAGCTCATTTATAACGAAGTGTAAATTATGATGATTTAGAGGATTTTTGTTTTTCAAATGAAAAAGGAGAATAAAAGAAGTTTGTTTAATTTCAGGGTGTTTCCTCTTGGCAAAATGAAGTAATTTGTAAAATTTTTGATCGCTATGAAATCGAGTTTTTAACAGACGGTGTTTACGCAGCCAGGATAAAATGAATTCATTTATTCAGCCGCAGAGAGGGCAATTACGAGAGGCGAATATTTCTCCCGTTTTATGCATGTTCCGAAAACATAGATGTGGATGAATTAAAAAAATTGTTTACTCTCGAGGCGCGTCAATACTCCGGACATGGTCAGTGCTCGCCAGCTCTGTGGCAAGTATGTTTATGTATATCCATAAGCGCACGTTCGAGGTCGGTTGAAAAGTATTAAAAAAAAGAAGAAAAAAAGGAAATGTCAACGTGCTCTCAATGCACGTGGGATTGGTAAATATAGATGTATAACAGCCTGTGCGTTAATTATGAGCGAATGATACGGGCAAGATGAGATGAAACAATAAATTTAATTTGTTGGGTAAATTGATCGGTTGAAAACGAAATGCGATAACATTAAACGAGAGAGACTCTTCGTTAATGACAATTATAATTTTTCATTGCAAGATAAATTTTTTTTTTTAACTCGAATTTTTCATCGCAGCAAACGATAAAATAACAACAATTATTACCCTTTTATTCCATCACTTATTTTTCGATAAAAATTCTTTTTTAAATTGCAAACTGGACAATTCAGCAAAAACGCTGCCCTTTTTTTTCAATTTTCTACATTTCCAAATTGCCAGTATTTTCGATTAGATTTCATCTATTCGTAAAAAAAGACCCCGTAAAAAAAAAAAAGAAGATTAATCTATTATCGTAGTTGAAATATGCGTTAAAATATTTAAGAAAAAGCTAATTTCGTAAACTTCGACGCTCTCGACAATTAGAATTTGTCCGGGTTTGTTTGTAACATCATTAGAAGAGCGAAGAACGTTTAACATGCCCAAAGATACTTTCTCACCCTAGGATTTGACCTCCAAAACCCTGTCAGTCAGTTTTACGCCCCCTTTTGACAAATAATTTTTCATGCCTGTGCTAAATGCACGTGCTGCAACACACACCGACCACATATATGTTGTATATATAGAAATTATACATATTTATTTAAGCTGGAGCTTCGTGGCTAACGCCCTCTACCTAATATCTCTCCGTATAAATCCAGGCGCTTCCTGAACAGCTTGAAAGCGATAACGTGTGTATATGCACACTCGGTACACGAGTAATCAGTTGGGATCACCGTAGATAGAATAGAAGCAAGGATTCGTTAGCGAAAGGACGATGTTGAAAGGATATCTGTCTCATGTGTCCTGTTCATTAGTACATTCGAATTCATGCTCATCCATCAGCCATAGTAACCAATGGTAAAGCCCTGTATAATTTTTACTAACTTTTCTCTCCTATAGTTGAAAATGTATATAAATATAAAAAAATATATATGTATAAAAAAAGGAAAAACATCACGAAAGCGAAAAATTTTTACTCATTAGTGAGAAATTTTATAATCCCAAAATAATATTTAGAGTAATTAATAATCTTATAAAATTTCAATGTTGTTTAAAAAGGAAAAGATTTTTATATTTTAATCGTATTTTGTTAATTTGTACAAGCGCCACCCTGAATTCAATCCAATTTTTCTCCATTCATTTCGAGGATTTATTCGCTATTGTTTTGCCAAATAACTTTCATATATTTTACCGAGAATTATCGTACCGAGAAGGAAAATTTGATTTGCGAATGAATATAAATTTCATTTCATTTCTGAAAGGCTTGAACTGTGATTTTCCACATGGTGACGTCATCAGTGTTAGCCACATATGTCGTATTTATACACAGAAATAGAGGGTTTTCATGAAGTACGTGAAATTGAGGGCGGTGGCGACTGGATGACGAGAGGAGTTTGGACGACACGCGGGGCTCTCTCGTCTCTCTCTCCCTTTCTTTCTCTCGTACACGTTTGCCGAGACACGAGAGAAAAGCGTAGAGAGACGTACATATACCATTGCCAACCACACGTCCAATCAAGAGCCATTATGCGCGAATTTCCCTCAAAGCTTATTGCCCTCGTACAGAGTTCTGTAGTCAAGCTTCGGACACAATTTGTCGTTCATTGTGATTCGTAGACGTGAGAAATTCGTTAGCCATAAGGCTGCTAATGTGCATCGTATTAAACCGAATATTTGAATTTACAATCGAAAAAAGAAAATAATTTAAAAATGAGCTTCGTGAACAAAACAAAGTTACAACGTCAAAATTATTTTTGTAAATTTTTCAAAATATTTATGCAAATTAAAGCGACGACAATTGGTCACTCTTATTTTCAAGTGTCTTTGAGGAATCTGCAAATCAATTCATGAAAAGAAATGTTGGCAATTCTTAAAAAAAAAATCAGAAAAATCCAGAAACTAATGAAAATTTCTCCATTGATATCGCAACATCCAAAAATTTGTTAAGATACGAGTTAAATATAGAAACGCTAAAAGAGGAAATAATAGTAAAAAATAAAAAAAATGAAAACACAATTTGCCAGAACAAATATTGCCAAAACTTCCCCTTCGCACGATATCTTCGCACTTCATACCAATTTAGGCTCCTCAATAAATATTGTTGCCAAAATAAACAGATAAATGAAAAAATTCAATTTTCCAAAATTCAAGAATCACAGATTTTTTTTTCATCCTTTACGACTATAGACAAATGTGTATATGGGGTCGCGAAGAAACACAGGAATAACAAAATGTAAAGTGGAGGCGTTGTATTAAATTTTTATCTGAAATTCTAAGAGGCACACAAATATGTAGGAATCGCAGGAGTTTGTGCGTTGGATATTGTGTAGGTTGCGCCCTTTTTCGTCTCAAACGTTCGATATTGGTATCGTAAGAGAAAAAAACAAGCAGGTTCTCTCACGTATTATATTTATACAGTACAAATTTATTCAAGAATGATGTTTACACGTAGGGTCTAGATATGTATCATGTGTCCCTGCATAATCCTTTGTATTTTATTACTCGAGAGAATACACGCTTCGCGGTCTTGATACATATTGTGAGTAAAACTGATCCGAGAGTAAATATACCTATAAAATCTACAGGGTGTCCTACCATAAATAATCATATCCATAAACTAGAATTCAGAACGAAATTCCGAGCCAAAAAGTCTTATAAAATTTTTTGATTGGATTCTTTCCTGTTCCTTCCATCCGTTCTTTCTTATTGAAGTTGTCAAAAAGTTTGGCACTTCCACTGTGCATACCGTCCAGAGGATTAGAGATAGAGAAAAAGTGCCCAGGACCAATTTTGTAGAGCATCAAATTTGCTAAAAAAAAGTTTCTAATCGTATCTTTCTATCTTTAGTAGTTTGATCAAGAGAGCAGCTCAAAAAATGACCTGGTTTCGCTAGCTTTAAAAATTAATGAACCATCAAAGAAACCAGCATTGGCATTTTTTTACACGGAATACAGTCTTAAAATTAAGATCATAATAATGATAGTTTGTGGTAGCACACCCTGTATACATGCATATAGAAATAAAGTGTGTGTATGCAGATAACGCATCGTCAGTCAACGGGGAAAGTGTCAAATAATTCCAAGAGAAAGGGAAAATTTGATCCTTTGGATTCTAAGGTCGGGAGAGACCCGTCACACGCGCGACGAACCGCCAGATGCTACACAAATATAAAACCTACGGGGGAGAAGGCATCGGGACTACATCGAAATCTCTTCAGGGGTTCATGTCTCTCGCTGCGTACGCAGCTGCAACATTTGACCACTATTTCAGAACCAGTCTACAAAGGGGAAACAAAAGATGGATAATTTTTTCTTCTCAAGGAAAATTCGTCCTCGGAAGTAGGGGAAATTGAAAAAAAATGTATAAGCCTCTAATTGAACGTTCATAGACTGTGGTTTGATAATAATAGCGAAATTGAAATTTCGTTTCAAATACTGATTTGTTTGAATATATTTTCCAATTAAAGGCGAATAAATGGCTCCAAATAACGAATTTTTCATTCTGATGATTCTTGAAAAAGCTTCCTCCTACTTTTTTACAGATTTCGAAGCATTTTGTATAATTCATCATTTTCAAATTACACAAAGTGCTTCGAAGGCTGTAAAAACCGTTTGGGTGTGAAGAGGAGACGATTGATTAAAAAGGAAGAAGAAATTGATGAGGCGATATAGGAGTTTTTGTCGATTCGGGAGAAAAAAATGTTCGGGATATAAATGTGAGAACACACATGGTCGGTATGGCGAAATGAGTTGTCAAAGTGGAATTTTTGTGGAATCCTGCGGCGTTGAAGAAAGTACGTGGGGTTTTTTTTCCTGAGCGGATGGCGTGGCGGTTCAAGAGTGAAAAATAGACTGCAACATTCGATAAAGTGTCACCGCGCCCACGTGTGTGCAAGAGAATACAGATTTTGGCGGGTATTTCTTGACAATTTCTGTATGGGCGTTCTGTGTATTCATTTGAAGAAAGAAAAAAGGAGAAAAGAAGGGAACCTTTTTCAAGTATATATTTTTATTTTTTCGAACAATGGTCCTGTCGATCCCGAATCGTTATGCCTGTCAACGTGGTTTCGAGTGTGTACAAGAGAGAGTTTTCTTCATATGTTCGTGTTTTCATGTTTCCGGACCGCAATTTTCTACGCATCAGTAAAAAAAAAAAAAAAAAAAACTATAAAAACAGCCGCCCGTCCGCATTAACACGGAACTACACATTTTTCCCTCTCCTCCTTGCTGTAACTACATTGCGGTCTAATTCTAACCAAAACAAGACATTTCGAGTCCTCTACCGACGTTTACTAACGGGGGGTCGAGAATTCAAGAAAATAATGATATTGAAAAACTAGTCAACGTTTTCTTTTTCAATTGTCGCCATTTAAAAAATAATTTACAAAACATTAGTAGCATTCCTATTTACAAACACCACAAACTATTAATTCACCAAAAAGAATCGATCATTTGAAAATTGACGAACCAACAACAGTAATTTTATCAATAAACACAATATGAAATAAAATTTGTTAATAAAATAATTTCACAATTTCAGTCCACTAACCAATAAATAATTCTCTAAGAGAACACTAATTAATTCTGACAAGTTGCTAAGCCAGTTATTTGCAATAGTTCATAATTGTACTTTTTGAATAAAAAAGACCAATTGAAACGGTAGGACATAATGATGGTGCACCGACTTCAACGGTAGTTGTGCATTAAACAAAGTTTCTTCGGACGTGATGAAAAGTGTTGAGGTACGACTAGATGGACAAGTTAGTGGCACAATGGGCAAACTGGTCCATAAGCTTACATTACAAATGGATCTATACGCAGAGGAGAGAAAGAGCAAGAGAGAGAGACAGAGAGAAAGAGAGAGAGAGAGAAAGAGAGAGGGCAACATAATACGGAACGTTAAACCGGTGAGAGGGTTCACGAAAAGGTGAAGTGGTCGGTCGTGCCGGTTAGAGAGAGCGTGTCGGGGGGTTAACGCAATCCGCAACCACGGCTAAGCGAAAATCTCTGTATATATATATATATATATATATATATATATATATATATATATATATATATATATATATATATATATATATATATATATATATATATACACACGTACATAAACATAGATACAATATATTACGTGCAAGTATGTATATATATATCAACAATGGGATAAGTGTAGGGACAGCCGGTGTTCTCTCGCACTGTTCCTGGCCGGAATCTCATATTGCGTTTGCAGTCTCTGGGGTTTATAACCTGGCTACGTGTGACGCGCGAGAACTAACGTTAACGCCATTACAATGTAAACCATAAAGTAACGCAGTCTACGTCATATTATACGTGTGTGTGTGTATATATATATATATATATATATATATATATATATATATATATATATATATATACACACTAATGTATGCAAAGTAAAGCTTCACAGAGTTCGTCCAAAACCTCATGTTGCTCTTAGTCCACGTATATATATGCCTTAGACAAAATTAGTAACGACCGAGTTTACTCGACGGGTCGTACATACTTGGGTGCAGAGCCGTGTTGTTAACGACACTGGAATTATCGCAGAAAGGCTGGTTACGTGAATCATCCGAATTCAAAAGGAAATATGATACTTTAAGGTAGTTCGGTAGGGTGCTTGGCCGAATCCAAATCTAGTCCTTTTTCCATATTTGTAAATGGAAGATTAAATTGCAAATTTGATTTTAAAAATAATTTTCATTGAAAATAAAATTTATCAAATCGCGTATACACTGATAAATCATCTAAATGACAATTAAAATTTAATAAGATCTTGGCCTGACTCATGTAGTAACAGATCCGTGGATCGGTGAGAATGTAAACGTAACCTCGAAAATTTTGCCGCAGGATAAATTGATTACGAGCTCCTTCGGGCAGTTTTATTAAAGAAAAACAACTAAATCAACGTAAACGTTCATTCGAAGCTCTAGAAACATGCAATGAGTAGAAAAAGCTTGGAAATAAAGTAGCTGGTGCCTAAGAAAGGCACTCGTCTAGATGACA
Organism: Rhimphoctona megacephalus; assembly: GCA_963989365.1. Taxonomy (NCBI): domain Eukaryota; kingdom Metazoa; phylum Arthropoda; class Insecta; order Hymenoptera; family Ichneumonidae; genus Rhimphoctona; species Rhimphoctona megacephalus. The sequence continues at coordinate 21,600,236 of OZ022421.1, forward strand.
TTTCGTACCGCCGAGCATAAATGAGCTGCCATCTTGATTGTCTACTGACTTCCGAGAGAGAGAGAGAGAGAAAGATGATGATGATAAATTTATTTTACCTTGGTAACCCTTAAGGCAATAGTATAGTTCTAGATCCGAACAGACCCACAACATGCTGTGGCACGGATCTAGCAAATAGCAGAAAACTTAAATGTAAGACTTAAAATTAATACAATATTGAAAATAGTCATAATCCAATCCAGCAATCATGGCAATAATAATAACAGTAGTAATGCAATAGCAATAAAAAATAAAAACAAGATCGCATGGACAAGATAACATAGTAATACAATAGCAATAAAAAATGAAAACAAGATCGCATGGCCCACTACAAAAGATCAACTTAACATAAACTTAACCTAAACTCAACACGCAGTATTTTAGTTATATCAATCAGCAAGGCTCATAATAAAGTAGCATCTCACAGTCATCTCTCCACGTACAACAACCCGCCATGTCCCTCCGCGCAACCCTTTTTAATATAGTTAACACCGTAGCAACCTTTGACTACATGCCCTCCTCATTCTTTTTAGAGAATAACTACTTGAATAGCTCTGTTTTAAAAATCCCAAGCGATTGTGCCGCTGTGAAATTGGGAGGGAGTGATCGCCAGAAATTAATGGAGGATACAACAAATGAGTTAGCAAAGGTGGTGGTGCGATGTATCGGTATGCGAAACACATCCTGCCTGAGAGAGCGCGAAGGCCGACTTGAAGGTAGCGCAGGTAAAAACAGGTCGCTTATGTATCCCGGAACTTTATCGTTCAAAATATTGTGCATCATGATTCCCAAGAAATAGAGACGGCGAGCCTTCACTGAAAGCCAACCTAGGCGCCTCCTGTACGGCGAGATGTGGACATCATACCGCAAGTCAAAAATAAACCGAATCGCACAATTTACCAATCTCTGAAGGAAGATGTTCAAGTCGTCCGAAAGGTCAATGTAAACCAAACAACAATAGTCCAGAATGGGAAAGATAAGGGACTGCACAAGTTAAGGGGACCGTATGGTCTAGAAATTTGAAAAAATCGATTTTTTTTTTTTCGATATGTCGAAAGTATAGTATCTCAAGAATATACTGTGAAATTTTCATGCGGAAATTCTCAATATTACAGCTTCTACAGCCCATAACGCAGGTAGAGAGCGGTCCGCGACACGAAAACGTTCAAAGCCTTATTGGACACAAAGCCTTACGGGGATGATTTTTTAGTTTGCAAAAAAGAATGTGTTTTGCATGTTAAAAAACGTTTGTACAAACGTGCTGTTGATGCGAAAAAAAAACATGCACAAATAAAGAAAGCAACAAAGAAATTGACAGAAAAAGAAGAGGGAAAAAAGACACAGCGGAAATCGATAAATAAAACACCGAAGCGTCAACAATTGACGAATAAATTATTGCAAGAGCTGTCAACTTATTACGGTCTAGCAATTAGACGTAATTCAGATTCGACTGAAGGGATGAGAAGTGAAATATGGGCAGCATATTATCACAAAATTTCAACAGATGAAAATCCGCAACACTCGTACTGTCCTCCAGGTTCCGAATCGTGGTGCAAGTGGCGTCAAAGTGAGGCTGCAGGTACTTTAGACACCTACGAGCACCCACCTGCTCTGTGCGATGAAGCACAAGAGATATTAAAACCAATTTATGAAGAATTGACAGCAGAGACTTTATTGGAAAGGTGTATTGGCAGTAATACGCAGAACAATAACGAAAGTTTCAATGCTTGCGTGTGGCACCTTGCGCCGAAACATCTGTTTGCCGGAAAAAAAATCATTGATATTGCCACTCACATTTCCGCTTGCATATTCAATGAAGGATTTGCATCCCTATTGAAAATAATGGAGACCATGGGCATAACAATCGGGCCACAAGCGGAGCAACTAGCGCAAAACCGAGACGAGCTGCGAGTATCGAGCGCCAACCGTAGGAGCACGGACAACTCCAAAGAGGCTCGGACAGCTCGAAGAAATGAAAGGAGTGAGGAAATCTTGAATTATGAACGTTCCGAAGGAATCCTATATGGTGCCGGAATCGCGGATTAACTGTAAGTATTCAAAATTTGCTCAATTTTTGAAAATATCTGTACCTCAAACTTTAAACTCATTTATCTCGAAACGACTTTTTTCGGCACTGCGCAGGTGAAAACAAAAAAACTATTCAACCGAATCACTTGAAATTTGGATATGTTGTTCACAACATGTATGGCTATCGTCGGAACTACAATCATAATTTTATTTAAATAATTTCTTATTGTTTATACTAAAAAACTAGTGAAAAAAAACCCGATTTTACGAATTTTTTTTCAAAAGCGCGCCATTTTGTCAATTTTTAATTTTTTCGATTTGTTCTAGTCCCGACCATAACTGCACTCTTTCTGATTAAGAATCTTCTTGAATTTTGTGTTTCAGATGAGTAGAAGTCTCGGATCGATCTTCACCGTCCGGGTCGGATTTTTCGAGAGGGTCGTCTTCAATGCCAATTATATGATAATAAACACTGTTTTTAAAATTAAAAAAAAATTTTTTTGTATACTTAATAAAGGTAGTAATAAACCCGAAAAGTTAAAACATCGATTTTTAAATTTTTTAAGGCAAAAAAAAAATCGTGAAAATAGGTGAAATTTTCGTGCTCTAGACCATACGGTCCCCTTAAACTTTGAGCTCCTGTGACAGTGCTCTTCTGTGATACCTCAACCTATACAGCGTATTATGAACTTTAGAGGAGAGAGAATTTGCATGCTTGCGCCAAGAAAGGTTCGATGACATAAGAATGCCCAGATTACGGGCTCCACTAACGTATAGAAGGACTGTCCCATCAACAACAATCTGCGGCATAGTGCTGTAGTCCACTTGGTTTATAAACGCACTACTACCCAATACCATGACCTTGGATTTACCCAAGTTTAGCTTAAGACCATTTCTATCAGCGAACCTCGCCACCTCTTGCACATCGTGAATGACTGATGCAATCGCGTTGCCTAGCTCTGAAGGCTTACAGCTCACATAAATTTGGAGGTCATCTGCAAAAATCAAATGCGATGTATGCCTTAGATTCGCCGCTATATCATTCACAAACAATGGAAACAAAATTGGACCCAATACCGAACCCTGCGGAACCCCCATTGTGGTACACAGCGAGAGAAAGAGAGAGAGAGAGAGAGAGAGAGAGAGAGAGAGAGAGAGAGAGAGAAGTTCGAGTTAAGCTGACAGAATTCTGATATACGTGTAATTTTATTCGCGATTTCTCAATAATTATACGGTGAATCCAATTTAATTTCTCCTAGAAGATGCTTCACATATCATAGATTAGAGCAATAAGTTTTTTTTTTCGTGGGTTCCACGACAAATTTTTGAGTATTTTCGAATCGAAAGTTTTAACCTATGCTATCGTCCGCGTTCTCCTATGGTTGCAATGTATTTTTGAAAGCTAATATGTCAAAAAATACACGGTAAAAAGAGTGTAAATTTCACTAATACGTAAAAAAAATTTTCTTCTTTCGATTTCATGCAAAAAAATATATGGACACACGTGGACCACAACTCTACCGAACTACCTTAAAAAAGTGTCCAACTTTTTGTAAGTTTTATTTGAATGTATTCTTGTTAATGGATTTGAAATGAAGTGAGAAAAACACTAATGATTTCTTTGTTTCTTTTTAAATTGGTTCTAGTTTGAAAAATACTTGAAATCCGGTCGCATTGATCGTCAATTATTAATTGAATTTACAAAAAAGTGAAATGGCACGAAAATCGAAAATAAAACAATGCTTGGTCACGGATTTATTTTACACACGAATAAATATCCTCATGGCAAATTAATTTCCGATACAAGGGACTAGAGCAATCCCGAGAGGTTGTAAAAAAAAAAATAAATAAAAAACGCACACAATTTATTTTCGATAACCGATAAATCGTTTCTACTGGGTAGGTCACTCGATCGGAATTATCCGTCAGGACCCTTTAAGGTGTTCTCGTATATACATTTTGTATGGCGCCTTCGGTTCTCCGGGGTACATGCCTCACCAAACTATGGGGGCTTCTCTCTCTCTCTCTCTCTCTCTCTCTCTCTCTCTCTCTCTCTCTCTCTCTCTCTTTCTCTCTCTCTCTCTCTCTCGCGTGATCCCCACGAAGCTCTACAGCCGCGAGAGAGTATACACATGCATGCATAGTTTACCACCGTGTTACAACCATCTAACGTCTATGTATGTACATATTAAGCACATACACGCATATGGGCTCTTTTAGAGAAATTTTTGATTTTTGGCATATAAATAAGATTCACTATAAAAAAAGACAAACTGCAACTTTGGTTTTTTTCATTAATTTTTATCAAACAGCAGGTGAAATTGTCATTTTTTTAAGTAAACCTTAAATAATGTTGAGTAAAACTTTACAGCGAGACAATTTTTTTTGTGAAGGTCACAACGTTTTGGATTTTGGCACTAAACCTTGCCATTCGAATTCTTAAATTTAAGTTAAGGTTTTCACTTAATTAAATTTTTATCATTTAAATAGCTATAACTTCGACGGAAAAAAATTGTACCTTAAGCTTTGAACTTGCGCTCAAAATAGCTGTAATTTAAGCCAGGTTTAAAAAAATGAAAGTAAAAAAAGAAATGATATTTTTCAGGAAATTTAATCGTCTTTAAAAAAAAAAAGAAGTAAGAATTTCGAGGAAGAATTGAAAAATTCAATTGGTTGTAAAGATCTAGAAAATCATTGAATTGAAAAATACGAATCTACCAAATTTTTACATAGAAAACCATGTGAAAAATTCATACGAATGAGAAATAGGAAGGATTTTGAGGAATGAAGCTTTCACGTGAAATGCCTCATACAAATGTGTATCTTCGAGGTGAATTCTCTACTGTACTATTCCATGGAGATCGCTAGGTAAGTTGCAGCATTGCATGGGGCTGCGTGCACTTTGCCAAGCGTTTCAAGTTCCAAGGGAACTGTAGAAGCAGGAACGAAACAGAGAAAGAGAAAGAGGGAGGAGGCGGTGTGAGCGAGAGTGCGAAAGAGAGAGAAAATATGTTGTTGGGGTCGATTCTTCTCTCGGATAATGGGTGGTACACGTTGGGTAACTCAAGGATTCTCGAGTAACAACGTTCAACGCTCTTCTCGCAAACGTGTTTACGAAAATTACATTGAAATTCGTATAAATTATTTATGAAGTATACGTACACACGAAACATACCGGCATCGCTGCTTTTCAAACTTTGGCTCTTAGCGCATCCCCTGTGAAATAAACGTCAACTGCGAATTGAATTTTTCATTTAACTAAGCACGTGTGCGTATGTGTACACGTGACGAATCAAATTTGTAATTTATGCAAAAGCGTGAATATGTACCTACGACGTATTAATTAAATTGTTATTTCGTTAATTATTCATTCATAGAATCTTTTCGTCCTGTATTCGAATGCAATTTGTAGTCCTTATGCAAGTTACACAACCGAAAACACAGTACTATCACATTTTTATTGTTGTCAATTAAAGAAAATGAAAATAAACATTTTATTACTGTCAATAAACAAATTTTAAAAATTCCAAAATTCTAAACTCATTTTGACGGAGAAGTATTGATTACATTTAAAAAAATCGAAAAGGCAATATGAACACGAATCTCCGATACAAATCCAATTGAAACCGACACAAAAGGTTCACAACCTTGTTCTTTCCACTTGCATCTCTTTTTTTTTTATTTTCAATATCGGAAACGATGTATGTTTATATATAATATGTGAATTCAATTACGGGTGTTCCGGCTTTCGAAAGAGTCTGTTGTACTTCTGAAGCGAGTTTCACTTTCGCGAAAAAGCGAAAGAGGAAATAAGGGATGAAACTGCTCTCCTTGTAGTCTCGAAAACGAATATCTATATTCTTGCTTATCCGATTAGCGTTGATACACTAACTGTATAATAGCTTTCTTGTATATATATATACACTTTGTATAGCATATTCGTAAGTACAGAATACATATACGTCCGGAAATAACGGATACTTCAAAAGACGAGACTTAACGATTTTTACATAAGACATTTCATGCCAAATTGAATGCCTCAGATTTTTCGGTTTTTTTTTTTTACTTTCGTCTAAGAAAAAAATATTTTTCGCATTAGTTTCGAAAAAACATCGATAACTTTTCTCCCTAAGAAATTCTGAATATTTCTGAGACTATTTTCTAATTCTAATTTACAATTAAATGAAAATTGGTAGAATTATCGAATGACCATATTATTCAATTTATCAATAAAATTAATCACAACATTATTTCCTGATTTTTTTACCCTTTAGAAAGAAGGGATACAGCTCGATTTGGCCTAGATTATAACAAAGATAAAAAGTTGTAAATAAAATATATTGACATATGATATATTATCGTGATATCATGCTGACAATCTTTTTTTTTTTTTTTTTTCTTTGGAAAACTTTGTCATTCGCACGAAACTGTCTGGAGTAAGGCGATAAAAACAAAACGAGATAAAGATACGGAGAGTAAGAAGACTGGGAATTGTAGACCTTGTATAAGAACTACGAGAAAAAGAGAGAATGAGAGTTTGCCTTGAATTCATCTCGTATTCTCATCAACCCCGAGTTTTCTTCGTACATGTAAAACTCGCGGAGCTTGTTTATATTTAAATACCATTACTTAAAGTTTAGAGTTACAGTTACGCGAGTATTCGCGAGTAAAATGTGACAAAACTAAAGTGGAAGAGCGTATAAATTCTTGCCCAAAATTCTTTCTTAATTGTGGGATATATTTGTTTATATAAACATATATATGACAGTATTGAACAATGTATATACAGTTCCATTATACTTCTTCGTTATCGTTAAATCAACACGATAATTATTTCGAGGGGAAGCTCTGAGAGTTACAAAATACATTCAAACTTTGACGCTCAAGAAGACTTTCGAGATCAGACATTAATTCGCGATAATTGACCGAGTAAGCGAGTGAAGCCAATTAGAAAGGTTCTTTTCAACTGGAAAATTTACTATTTCCTTCAGCCTCATTTGTTTCTCTAATCCTGCTGAACGTTTTGACAGATTTATAATCAAATATTTAGTATTCAAATTTATTCAAATTATTGGGATTTTGTCCAAAATTGCGACACAAGGACGAATCAAACGGCAATCTTTTCCGGCTTAAGTATACTTTTCAGGATAAGATTTAAAAAAATGAAGAAAGTTGAAATATTCATAATCGAAAATCGATAGTCTTGAGAGTATAGTAGATTAAGGGGGGGGGGGGGGTTTATGGGTGATCGGATAGCACGTGTCTAGGGTCTGTATGTGTCGATGGGTTCGTGGTCGTGCAATGCGGTTCGAGAGAGCTTTTGCATCGATGCGAGCTGAATATACGTAGGACGGAACTCGTGCATATACCTCCACACCCAATTCCACCTTCCGGCTGTACTTTCTACCAATTTCCATGCCTAACTATAAATATATACACATCTACGAATGCAACAATGTACCTAAAGGTATATAACAACGCTACAGACATTATTAATAACGATTGACAAACGTTATTTTGTTTGCGAAAGAGTAGAAAGCCAAAAAAGGTCATAATAAAATTTTCCAATCTGATCGTACTTCGTAGTAAATGAATTCAATTCTCCCCGTTAACGAGGAGTATCATGAAGCGTACTATTAAACGATATTCGATCAAATAAATAATGGGGGAAATTCACGTAAAGGGATATTCTCGAATATTGAATAGGTTCTCTTTGTGAGCGTAATTCATGGCTTCTCTGTACTCTCTTCCACGCGTTCTCGCACACATCTATAGTTTCGTAGAGTCTCGAATGTTCTCTTCTCTCCCTTATCGGTTCGCCACCATATGCACCCTGTGGCATAGAACGTGGTCGAGGAACTATACAGTATGAAACTTCACGATCTGATGTTCAATCCTGGTACTATACACATTTGTAAATCAGGCACGAAAGTGCAAAAGGGCTTGGTAGGAGTGAGTTTGATCCTCAAATATAGGGCGAGTTACGCCCTCTGGCGTTCAACTCCAACATCGTTATATGAATAGACGTACATACGCTTTATCTACATATAAAATACATCTACATAGCGACATATATAACATATACAAAATGGAGCAACCCTCGGGATGGGCAAACATCACGGTTCAACGCGTTCGTGTGGCTCACGTGTCAATTTCAAGCGTTGATGTAGCCCCCGAAAGTGATGAATGCAAGGGAACTCTTTGGGATACAATCACGTGACCGAAACTCAACGATGCGAAATTCGTGATAGTGAGATAGCAGCGAGCCGGATGTATAATTAAACGAGGATAATGTTGGCGAAAATATAAATATTCACGTTGCATCGAATTATGAACGAAGAAAACGAGGACGAAAATTTAAATAAATAATGCTACAAATCCAGAGGATTAATGCTAAAATAGCATAGTTTTTTGAAGATAGTACTGAATTTTAGTACTTAATCAAACGTCCGAATAAAAAAAAGTTCTACCCGACTTAGTAAAAATGCTGTGGTTCATATAGCCTTATTTGGTATTTAGCATACTGGTTTTTAGGGTGTACACATACATTTCTCACAATGGGCATAGCAAAAAATCGATATACTCGAGGCACATTTTGTCATTATAGCGTTAGAATGTATACAGTGACATATATAGTAAATGTTGTCATCGTGGCATCAGAATGAATATTTTCTGACATAGTAAATTTTATCATTGCAGCATCAGGAAGTATATTGTGATACAGTAAAAGTTCCAAACTTTATAATATTGCTAAATATCTGTATTGGTAATTCGACTCATTCATTGAACAGAATCTGGATTATCCATCCTACAATGCGCATAGTAAAAAATGCGCTGGGATTACACGCGTTAGATAATTTAATATGTAGTTGAAACGAATCATTTCTTTTGCTTGTGTAGTAGTCCGTTGGACATTTACATGACATAATTATTCTCTGTGTATAGTAAAAGCATTAAGTCATATACGTTTTAGGTGAAAATAAATATTCGTTACCAAATTCTTGGATAGAATCGGTTCGAATGATCGAACTCGTTTGCCTCGCGGAATTTTTATACTCGCCGCAGAGTGATACCTAATGTGAGAAAAGTCTCGGCGCTCTGCACCACGCAGCGACGAAAGCGAGAATCGAGGAGCCAAAACATCTCTCATAAGAGTTACAATTACGTTAGCCATCAAACAACATAAAAAATACGGAAACGAAAAATCCCTATGTTGGACAACAAGTTCTGCTATTATGAAACACTATACAATGCCTGAACTGAAACATGACACGCGCTTGGCTCTCTTATTAAGGGGCCAGTCCACTTTGGAGCCACGAAAAAGGCTATTTTCGTTTTTTTTTTGAGGATTTTATAAAAGATATGAATATAAAAGTTGTTGGGCTTCATAGATAAAGTCTTGAAATACATTAAAAAAAAATTAATTCATTTTTATTCATTTTTAAGTACAAAAACTATAGTTTAACGTAACGCCTCAAAAATAGGTGGGCTAGGTAGCTCCATCACAACTCGGCAACGGCTTGTCTGAAACAAAAAAATCAAAATCCATTAGATTCAGTATGACACCAGCTACAAAATGACCCTCGAATATAAAGTTTTATCAAAAAATAAAAAAATGGCAGATGAAAAACGAAAAAAGTAAAAAAACGAGTTTTTTCGCAGTTTTTCACAAAAAAAAAAGAGTAAAAATCAAAATTTTAAAACCATCGAGGGTCATCTTGTTGCGAATCATGTTTACAATACGTGGTTCAAATTTCAAGAGAATCGGTTTATTAGTTTCAGAGATACGATGGAGCTAGATTTTGAAAACGTTGTTTTGAGTAAAACGCGTTTGAGCGCGCTATACGCTCAGGTAGACGAAATGAGGTCCTGACGTTCAGGTAAAAAAAAAAATACTTAGAGATCTCGGATTTTCATAAAATTTTGACACAATATTTCTGAATGCATGTACTTTCAAAAACAGTAAAAAAAATCGATTTTTTGAAATTTTCAAAGTGGACTGGCCCCTTAAAGGTGGATTTTCACTATGCAGATTTTCAAAATTTCTCACTTTCAAAGGCATGTTTACTCATCAGTTATAGTTCCTAAAGAGCATTGTAATTGTTTTATAAAAGCACATCGAAATATTGTTTTGTGCACAGTATCATTTCTTGTTTATACAGAATGATTTACATCGTACTGAAAGAAAAAGTGGGAGTTGCAAAAATTACAATGCCTCATTGTGACTGTTACCTAAATTTTCATATTCTGTACAAAGTTACAGAGTATATTTTAAAAGAACATTTTAAATGTTACTTGACGAAACAGATCCGTTTTTTTCCGTGATGAGAAAGTTCAAGTTTGGATTTATGGCGATGCAACGAAATTTCGATTTTTAATCTTTATATTAGTAGACTCAAAAACTGATTCGTTATTTTAAGCTTGTCATACAGATTCACGTCAAATTTAACGAGGTGAAAAATAATTCTGTAAGAAAAATAATTTATCATTTGCAGGCTTGGTATGGGGTGAAAAAACGTACGTGACTCCTCAAGTATAATCTCCCAACTACTTATGTGATAAATATGAGGCTCGAGAGCCATTCCCCTGATGAGAGCGAGCAGCATAAAAAAAGGCGAAAAAAATATTTAAAAAAAAAAAAAAAAATCGTTGTACCCGAGTATCCAAAGTCGGTTCACGGACAAGCCCTGTGCTGGCTTCTTGATGATCAGACGTGTTGAAGATGCCGCTGGGGACTTGTGTCTCTTCGCAGTATGATGAAACGCCCTCGCGGACAACATACCAGAAGGTCGGCTCTTTGACGTTTTTACGACGCACCGGAAAGAGTCGAAAGCCTTCCTTTCCTCCTCGCCCCTCCGCCCTCGCTCTGTCTTACCCCTTTCCCTTTCCAGGCTGCCTGAAAAACTCTTACACGAATCTTATTCTTTCTGTACGCATTCTTTATCGCTCTCCATTCTTTCTCGTTTTCTCTTTTTCCCAGCGGAAAGGGGTGAAGAGGAGGAGGAGGAGGAGGAGGAGGAGGAGGAGGAGGAGGAGGAGGAGGAGGAGGAGGAGGAGGAGGGGAGGGCAGGGCGAATTTTCTTCGCACCGTCAGATTTTCCATTTCCCTGAAATCCTTATTCGCCAGAGCGGAAGTAATTGACGAGACTGAGAATGCGCAACGTGAACCGAAAGAAAGAGAGAAAGAAATAAAGAGGAGGAAGAAGAGAAGAAGCACTTTCAGGTTTTATTCGAGCTGGATTTTTCTCTCGCTTTAATATTTTTTTCTCTCGCTTCTTCTCCACACATAAATATGAACATCTATGGATATGACATGAGGTGAAACGAAGGCTATGCCTTCATTTCGACATTTCATTCTTTCCGAAGGGTGATGCGTTTCACTTTTTTGTTTCGACCTAATTTTTTTCCTTCTTTTTCTCACTTTCCCTATATTTCGCGAAACTTGCCTCGATCACCTTTTCTCTCGCTTCCGAATAAATCCAGCACACGTTTTTTCGAATTGACACCACTCCAGAGTTTGAATTTTCTCGCGCCTCGAGGTAAAGGAAAAGGATTAAAAGCGCAAGTAAAGATAAGAGTACGAATACGAGGGCAAAATATAAACGACCAACTGGCTATTCCAATTATTGGTACAATCTTTTCCTATACTTTTTTTTTCAACAAACTTCAGAGAAACTGGAGCCAACAATAATTATTTACGGGTAATCAAACCGTTGAGGAAAAAACAATAAGAACAATAATAAAATAATGAATAAAATTATCATCGTTATGAATATTATAATTCATTATCAATCGATCAAAAAATTCGATTTTCCTCATGTGCAAAAAAATCGGCTATAGCCATTCTATGATTTTCCTTTTTCTCTTTCACTCCACTTGGCTCATTTGTTCGAGAAAACCGAGCGAAGAAAAAAAATGTTCTCGCCTGTGGTAATCCTTATCAAAAGTGTGCAATGTTATGGGTGTGTGTGTGTGTGTGTGTACGTACGTATAAGCAGCAAAATAATCAGGAAGAAGAAGCAGAAAAAGGGGGAGAGGGAGTGGAAAAACAAGTGAATAGGGAAATGCTTTATTGTCCATACGTAATACTCGCAGACTATCGCCACTAATCGACTCTTGCCACTAACGAGCGACGCTCGTTTCTCGCCCGCAACGATTTTAATAACCCCCTCGTCATCGTCCTCCCCCGCCCCCCCCCCCACCCCTGTGTATGAAAACTTTGCGAGGGAATCCCCTCGTTTATCGCGGAACAAAAATATTCAAGAGCGAAAAGAACGCCAGCACTATATTCGTGAGAAAAAACGACAGGGAGACGAGAGAGAATTTCATTTAAATTCGAATGGGATCGAAAAATTGCCAGAATTGAAGTTCCATCGCATAACAATACAAAGTCTGAAACATTGCAGCTACAAATTAATCCAATCGAATTATTTATTCATTAATAACTCCATTTTCCATAGTGTTTGAGTTTTCTTTTGTTGTTTCGTTAAATATCGTAGTTTTTCTTTTAATTTTTTATTGAAAATTTCAACGCCTTGAAATAAAACAATAATGCTAAAAACAATAAAGAAAAAAATTCAAGTAAAAATAATTATAATTAAAATCACAATAACTGAGTTACCCTAAAACGAGCGGCAATAAAGGAAAAAAAAAAACACTAGGGACGTTATTATTGAAACCCTTTTCAAGGCAACTCAACGTAAACGTAACATCGCGCGTCTCATTTTTCATATATTATCGGGTATGCGTACACAATGAGACGTTATCAATGACACGACCGCCTGTAGATTTGTACGATTTGATATTACGCTAACGTGGCTTATGATAACACGGTGAGAAGATCAAAGGCATTATAGTAAAACGCGATACGAGGGATGGAGAGAAAGAGAAGGGGGAGGAGCGAAGGTGGAAGAGGAAAGGGTAATAATATATGGCGAGATATATAATATGCGTTTGATCCTGCACAGAAGATGGAACTCTCGACACCGACGACGATATCGCAGATATGCAACGTCAACGATGACGTTGACTAATGCTACGGCAATGTACGTACACAAACATACATATATATGAGGCATTCCACACACCATTTCGAGCGGCCGTGGCTTCGACCATTTTTAATTTTCCTGAAATTTTTTTATAAAATAGTACCCCATGGACGGAATATCCACACCAATTTTTACATTTTTATCTCACGTCTTTCAAGAGTTACAATTTTTCAAAAAATCCAAATTATAGAAAGTTCGAAAGCGTTCTAACGCCGATATCTCTTAAACTAATCGACATATGAACAAATATCAATATATCGGTTTTTTTTCGTTTCGGTTCGTACGTTCATGAAAATAAAAGAAAAAAATTATCAATCATCGTTGTCAACGTTTTTTCTTCATCTAAAGTAAAAACTATTTTTTTTAAAGACGATTGCCATTTTTAATTTTTTTCAAAAAAATCTCTAAAATAATATGACCAATTATACGATTTTTAACGCTAGTCCGATCGTGGGCCCATTTTTCCTTCTATTTTTTGTTCAATAAGTTACATTTTTTTTTATAGAAATTTGAAGTTTTTTGTATGAATCATATTTTAATTAAAGATATAACCAATTGCATAGTTTTTAAGCCTAGTTTGATTGTGATCAAATGATTGTTTCCAATTTTCGTCGAAATTTTTTTGGTTAATTTTTTTTTTATCATTTTTTTATCACTAGTAATACTGGTAAGTATTAATTATGGTGCACATATACAATTAGTAATTATAGTACTCATTTTACAATTTTTAGTCAGATTCAATAAGTTAAAGAATTTTTTTTTTTCCATTACTTTCCTACAAAAAAATAATAGAAATTATGAATTATGTGAGAATTTCTATTATTTCTTATTTGGAATTTTTTTTCCCATTAATTTCCTAGAAGAAATAATAGAAATGATGAATTATGTCAGAATTTATGAATGAAAGAAATGAAAATTTTCGAATTTATATTATTTCTTCTAGGAAAGTAATGAAAAAAAAATCTTTAACTTATTGGATCTGACAAAAAATTGCAAAATGCTATAATTAATAATTGCAAATGTGTTCTATAATTAATACTTACCAGTATTACTGGTGATGAAAAAAAAATTGATAAAAAAAATTTCGACGAAAATTGGAAACACCCATTTAATCACAATCAAACTAGGCTTAAAAACTATGCAATTGGTTATACCATTGATTAAAGTATGATTCATACAAAAAACTTCACATTTCTATAAAAAAAATTTAGTTTATTCAACAAAAAATAGAAGGAAAAATGGGCCCACGATTGGGCAAGCGTTAAAAATCGTATAATTGGTCATATTATTTTAGAGATTATTTTGAAAAAAATTAAAAATAGTAATCGCCTTTAAAAAAAAATAGTTTGTATTGACAATTTTTTTCTTTTATTTTCATAAAAGTATGAAGTGAAACGAAAAAAAAATCGATATATTGACATTTGTTCATATGTCGATTAGTTTAAGAGATATATCGGCGTTAGAACGTTTCCAAACTTTCTATAATCTGGATTTTTTGAAAAATTGTAATTCTTGAAAGACGTGAAATAAAAATCTAAAATTTGGTGTGGATATTTCTTCCATGTGGTACTATTTTATAAAAAAAATTTAGGAAAATTAAAAATGGTCGAAGCCACGGCCGCTCTAAATGGCGTGGGATGCCTCATATATGTTTTGAATATTACAGAAATTACGTGTGTTGCATTAAAGGAGTGAAAAACGAGAATAACTTCACAGCAGCTTTGAAGGCCATGCCACTAAAAGAGAAGAGAAAAAAAATTTTTAAAGGGAGAATGAAAAGAAAATCAAGAATGAAAGAAAAAAAAAGATCGAGAAATTTACTCTGTGTGATACGGGAAAAACCAGTGGAGAGAGAAAGAGAAAGAGAAAGAAAAAGAGAAAGAGAGAGAGAAAGGGACGATAAGAAACAGGAGACTTCAACGAGCTTGAATATAATGCAGCGAGTTAGTAAGCTGTAATTACTGACATTTCGCCTTGTAGATTTATAACAGAGAGTCTATTAACAAAGCTGTCAGAGAGAAAACAAATACAGTAGATATACACTCGGTCAAATTATTTTTATTTGACTAACACGAGTCTCGTTTATTGTACTGTATCAAGATATGGATCATTTCAATTGTGAAGAATATTGTCATTACAAAAAGGATTTTAATTTCATTTTATGAAAAAAAAAGCATCAAGTTATTCTCTTATTTCTTTATTTTTATGTGTATCTTTTTATTGCAAAAGTATTACGTACGTTATGCAGCACAATATTGTTTGTAAAAAACATCATAAACACCGTAAATCAAAAGATTCCTGCACTAAAAATTTATTTCCAAAATATTGAATTCCACATAGTGTCATGTACGAAAACAAATGTGATATTCAAAAATTTATAGGTACTACATAAAAGAGGAAGAGATTTTCTTTATAGTGAAATGAAAGTGTGACAGAAAGACGAGTTAAGACGCCAAAGGCGAATAAAAGAAGAAGAAGAGGAAGGAGTAAGAAAGAAAGAAACGGGATGAAAATGCACTTTCGATAAATTTCGAGTTGATAATGGAACTCGTGGAAAATGGAGCAATAAATTTCGACACCATTGTTTTTCCACGTGAAACACTGGAGAACCATTTCAAGACTGCGAGCATCTTATACTCACGTGTACATACGAGTGTATAAAGATATGTATATAGACAAAAAGAGACAAAAAGCAGGAGAAGAATGAAGACCACGAGGCCAAAGAAAGTAAAAAAGAAGTATTTCCGATAGAGTTCAATATAGACGAGAGAACACAGCCCCAAGTACGAAAAGATAGAAGTAAAACGATAGAGCCGGGTGAACCGTATAGACTTTTACCATTTATTTCGAATACTCTACATTCTACAGGTATTTCGTTGGCTTGGAAGCTGCCTAGAGTGTGACGTGTCACTATAAAAATCGAAAATTTCAAATAAAATATAAATAACAAGAATTCCTAAACGATCATGAAGAAAAATGCCAAAAGTACGAATAAAAAAATCGTAAATTCCGTATTCAAACGATCCCCGAATCATTTATTTTGATTTTCGTCGAGAAAACTGTCTGGGATCGTTGGATCGTTGCTGAATTCGCGTTTGATGACACGGTATAGCCCAAGAGAGACGGCACAGGAAAAAAGAGACAAAAATAAAGAGAGATACGAAGAGCCAGAGAAATGGAGCTCAAGAAAGAGAGAAGCGTACCGAGAGAAGGAGAGAAATAGACAGAAATCTAAAGAGAGGACTTTGGAGAAGCTACGAGCTCGCAGGTCGTCGGTGTTACACTCGCGGTTAGCTTAATTAGTAATTATCCGTCCAACCACGTCTAACTAGTAGCCCGCTGCAAGCTGCGACTACTAAAACCTCTTTCCCTCTCTCTCTCTCTCTCTCTCTCTCTCTCTCTCTCTCTCCAGTCTTCCAACACACGAACAAAATTTATCTACACACGTATATAAATAATATATATATATCTGGCACATCCGGAGAGAGATGACGACAGAATAATCCCAGTATCAGCTGTTTTCAAGCAAAAGGGCGCAACCCAAATTGTTTTAGACGTTAAATTTTGTGAATTACGCTCTTTCGTTAGCTGCCTCTCCTCTTTTCAAACAGATCCTAATATACGTACATAGATACATACACACATCGAAAAAGTCTGTTTGTAGAGGTGAGAGAGAAGATGGTCTAATTTCTGCGTACGTCTCACGAATAGGGTAAGGAGAGGTAAAGCAAACGTTCCCTCTGTGGCTTTCACAGCACGAGACACGAGATTCAGGATTCTCCGAAATACGAACAAACATATATACATATGCATACGTGAATATATATAGCTATATATGTATATTCGCGTATGTATATAGATTGCATAGCGCAGTCTCCGAGAGTTGCGGTTCTAATCAGCGTGGGCGCGCGTAGGGTGTGTTTGTGAATGTCTATATATATGTAAATTCATATATATGTGCGTGGATGGATATATATACATAGGAACGTTGGTAAAACGTTCGGGCGTAGCCCGGCGCGTTCGCCACGATCCCATTTTACAGATTGCTCAAACGACACGGCGAATTTGAGCTCAGAATTTTCGCATGCGGTTCACGTTCAACGATTTTAGGGAATCTATCGATTATATATATATATATACACAAATATAATTTATATCAATGTATATCTATATAAATATACACACACAGATTTATAAATATATATATATATATATATATATGTAGTTGTGTTCGTGCATTATTGGTTCGGCTTATCGCGAGAACGACGGGAATTTGCGGTTATTAATCTGATTGATTGGCCGGCATGCAAAGGTCAATCGTCGAGAAACGTGGTTTTACCCGAAAATTCGACAAGCAATGAGTTAGAGTGTACCCATGCGAAAATATATATAAATCGCGAGACCGAAAAACATTCTACGATACAATTACGAATTTGGTATAAATTTTTTGTTTTTTTTTTTTTTTATTATTATTATTTTTTTATTCGAAACTATAGTAAAAAAGTATTCATGAAGTTATTAAATCGAATTGAATTATTGTTAATTATTATTCAAATAGCCGGATTGATATAAATATTTGTTTTTATAATAAATTTTATAATAAATAAAAACGAGAATGAATAATCGTGTTGGAAGACGAGAAAATAACAACTTGATTCGTTGAGAGTTAAGGTTAACATAAAATGAGTGACAAAATGAGACACCATTGTTTTTTTTACCGAGCCGTATCGAGAGTCAAGAGTTATTGACGCGTCGTAAGCCAATTAAAAAGTCGAGGGATAATTACGAGAAAAAAAAAAAAAAGAAAAAAGAAAAAAACAGAGGGTAAGAACTGAACAAGCAGCTTTCGAACTGTCATCGAATATGCTCATTCTCTTCCCCATCAAAACTCATTTTTAGTATTCTTCAAATATTGACAATGAAATTTTCGTTGGAGATGACACCACCGTCTAATTTCAATTTCTCAACAAATGAATAATACAATTTAAAATACTAATAAAAAATTAAAAAAATCAAAAACTCAAATATCAAATCAATTATATTAATACTAATAATAATAATAATAATAATAATAATAATAACAACATTTTATGCTATTGCAATAAAAATTAAATTGACGATATTAAATGCTCCCCTAAATACATGGTACGGCGTATATAATGCAATTTCGCGTCAATTGAGTGCACCGACAAACGGAAGATCCATGTGTATATACAAGTATATATAAGGCTATCGGGATATCTTGACGTCGTCCATTTCACAAAAGCAGAAGCAGAGAATAGCAAGTCCAGGAGTACATAAGAGCCGGAGATAAAGCTCCATCAAGAGAAAAAGAGAGAAAGAGTGAGGGAGATGAGAAAAGTCATCTCATCTCTCTGCTTTCATTATCCGGACGGTTGGTTTTCTTGACCGTGCGCTCTCGGGATAATTACAACGAGAGGAACATTCTCTCATTCTCTCTGAACAAACATTTCATCGAGTACAAAGACATGTGTGCACAAACCACCACAAACAAACACACACACACACAACATACGTATAAATATACACTGACAATTATTATTAGCAATTAATAATAAATAAATATGAAGGTAAATGTGCAATCGTAGAAAAGTTCTAACAAGCCTTTTCTCGCCACTGTTAAATAGCTCCACGCAGTATTTTCTCAACTCCCTGATTTAAAAATGCATGAAAGATTTTCTTTAAATACAAAAAAGAATACAAATTTTGTATACATGGTAAAGTATATAAAAAAATATACTTCATGCTGTTGCTACGGGAAAAAAATGTTGATATATATATATATAATGGAGCCGCTTTAAAAGAGTACCTTCGAGTCTTCGAATATGTCTCGTGGCGGAGATCTCTTCGTTGCTGACGCTCACTGCAGTGTCAGCTGGCAAGCTGACGAGGGCATTTAACGATTTATGTGAAGGTATGCGCAGATATCACGTGAGTACATAGTGCAAGCAATCTTTGCAGTATATAATGATGAATATATATATACAAACACACTGATAAGTAGACCGTGAAAGTAAATGGGCATTTGTGACGTGTGTTGGTAAAAAAAATAAGTATGTTCGTGAATTTTGCTACCATATAAGATGCATGATACCGATGGTCGCGTTTAGAACTTTACGTAGGTATTCTCAAGTACACAGACGTGTAATGTGAGCTCGTATATATAGATATGTATGAAATATATTATATATTATATATTATATACTATAGACATAGAAATGTATGTGTATTTACATATCACTGAGAAAAGAAATTTGTTGTTTCAACAAAATGTTTGTTTAATCAACGAATTGTGGCGAACAAAATGAAATTTGTTAATACAAGAAAAATTTTGTTGATTCAACAATATTTTCGTCGTAGTGAGCGATATTTATTTGAGCCAACAAATTAAGTGGTTGAATTAATCAAATTTTTGTTGAGTTAACGAATTTTATTTTGTTCGCCACAATTTGTTGATTCAACAAATTTCTTTTCTCAGTGTAAAATTACTCTTATGGTACATAATACACATTTTTATATGTATAAATGTGTGGGTTTTTGTTACGACCCTATACAAAACTCTAGGCAACGACACGGCTTTACTGTCTTTATGTTTTATATTCTTTTTTTTTTTTCTATCCCGGGATATAACGCGCACGAATTGCGCACATCGGACGAGACCTCAAACGAGGATTTGTCCCGCGAGACATACCCGTGGCGCGGCGCGCACACAGAGTTTCCTCATGTAATTCCCTGTGGTACGAATTACGAGAGAGATTCTCTCTCTCTCTCTCTCTCTCTCTCTCTCTCTCTCTCTCTCTCTCTCGGTTCGTAGAGATTTCAATACGGGTATATATCTATGTGATACGTGAGGGATCATCCGCACAAAGTCGAGAGCGATTTTTGACTAAGGGCATTTTTTCGGGGCACTCAATGGTCGATGTAAAAAAAAAAAATTGCGAACAAAAAAGGTATGCCCAACGAGTCTGGGCTTTTTCATTTCAATTTTCAACGATCAAATAGAAAAAAAGACTTTTGACTAGTGATTCGAAAATAATCTTTCTGGTGCTTGACTTTTCGTATTTTCTTTGTTGGGCAAAATGTTTTGGAAATATTAAATATAGAAAAAATATAAATAAAATAACAAAAAATGTATAAAAATTCACGATTAATTCAAAATTTCAAAATGTTTCCAGCTTCTTTCAGTTTCTTCTTTATATCGATCATTTAATTGATAAAAAAAATAAATAACTTAAAACTTTTGGTTTAGAAATAATGCTGGGTGTGAAAAACCCTTTGAACCAAAACTACGAAGGTCATCCAATTGTAACATCGTGTAAATATACAGTTGTGTAGGAGTTTCGTCACGAAATTCCAAGATGCTGCACTAATGGGAGATGTTCAATTGCTCTTGGGAATTTTTTTCGTGGCGTTCTGTCTGTCACGGTGTGTAACAAGCCCTGTCTGCAACTCTCTTTTTCGCTTTCCCTCATTCTCTCCCCTTCTATCCCTTTTTAACCACGTATTTCTCTTACGAAGCACAAAAAATGCGACTCGAATCGTTGCTTTTCCGGTGCTGTACACACGAACACCATGTGTATGTGTATTTGTGTACATATAACGATCCGTAAAAACGAAAACTCTCTGGTGAGAGTTTTGCCAAACAAGCAAAGTTGAAATGAACTTATTAAATGTGCAATCAATCAACGTATATATACGAAAAAGACGTTGGAAAAAAAATCAATTACAGCTTCTACCCGAACGATTCTTACGTTACAGTTGCAATGATCCATTTTCTCGTCGATTTTAATTAATTGATTAGAGATATTCGATTGAAAGTAAAAAGAAATGTTATCGTTCTATTTTCCTTTTATTTACGGAAATACAAGAAAATGTGAAAATGTTGAGTGAAAATAATTCAAAATCGACTCTGGCTTGCTTCAACATTTTTTTAAATTCTATCTTGTGAAATCCATTGGGATTTTGCATCAAGTATCCTTCATCGAAAATGTGAAATAACGAAAGAGATTGATCGATACATCGAAAAGCCCAAATTTAGGATCGGCTTAAATAATTTCTTTTAACGAAATTGCTAAATCGAATGGATTGCAAATCGAAGTTTGATATATTCGTGTGGTCGATGGGTCTCGTTACCCGTTGTATTGTACATTTGAGTCATGAGTGGCTCTCGTGAAGGGAGATTGCCCGGGAGGATCACCAGGGAACGGGAGCGAGAGAGAAATTACCAGATATAGAGAGAGAGAGAGAGAGAGAGAGCGAATGACCAGTGAGTGCGAAACAGAGAGACGAAAGCACGTTTCTCACCCCCCATTGGGCCAGCGGTTCAGCACGTATTACCACCACGCGTTCGACTATTAATTAACCCCCCTGGCGAATTCAACGTTGCGCTGCGGTGAGGCATCCCAATCCCCGGATTGTTTACTCAACCCTTCGTCCATAGCTATCCAGCACAATGAGGGAAGGAGAGATCGAGAGAGTGAGAGAAAGAGAAAGAGTGAGGTCCGTCTCTGGCTGATCAGGATGGCGATCTTGCCTCTCTCTCCCCCCCTCTTTATACACGCGCAATCAGCTTCCGCTGATCCGAGATTGTCTCTATTGGGAACTGATCGATCGCCTTGGCGTTCAGGTCCAACACCGTTCTTCTATATACAGCTATTATATATCGATATTTACTATCCGTGTATAAAGAGATCGTGGTACGTTATGAAAAATTGGAATTCTCTTACTGTATTTACGAAATCATTCACGGAGAACTTTAATATTTAACAAAACGAGCGTTATTTTAATAGACCTCAAGTTAACGTTAAAATGCAACAAAGTATATTGTTTTTTCGTAAACGGTAACGGAAACTTTTGGTACAGATCTGCTACGATAATTAGTCAATATTTAATTTCCACCTCTAGTGAATCCACCAACCACACCCAGAAAAACCTCTAGTTTATTCAACTATCATCTAGTTGAATCAAATAAATTATTTTTCTTATCTCACGGCGAAATAGAGGTCTATTTAACGGGAGAAACCAGTTTAGGAGGCCGAAATTTTGGTGTTTTTCGTAAATTTTTTTAACAGGGAAGGAATAATCAGAATTTGTTTAAACTTGGAGGATATTTTATTCATGTTTTGAAGTACACTTTGTAATTTTTTCAAGTCATTTCCGCCGGAAATAGTGGAGTTAGAAGCTGCTATCCGTGGACGATCGCCATCCGAGTTTTTTGCTGGTGGGCATTTCTCAAGTCACAATTTTTATCTGTAATCATTACAATTTTTTTTTTTCGTTAACAACATATTTCCTAAGAATATGAACCTAATTGTGATCAAAAAAGTTGAAAATTGCATGTTTTTGAGGTGTTTGAACACAATGTCATGTTTTTATACCATGTTTTTCACCTTTTTTGCATTAAAAAAAATATTTTCGATAATAATATCGTCCCAGAGTTAGGTTCATATAGATTGTAATTGAATAAAGAATATTCACTCAAATTTTCAGAACGATTGGTCAATAACTTTTTGAGCTAGAAGCCCACCAGTTGAAAAAAAGTCGTCCATGGACAGCAGCTTCTATCTCCACTATTTCCGGCGGAAATGACTTGAAAAAATTACAAAGTGTACTTCAAAACATGAATAAAATATCCTCCAAGTTTAAACAAATTCTGATTATTCCTTCCCTGTTGAAAAAAATTCACGAAAAACACCAAAATTTCGGCCTCCTAAACTGGTATGTATGTTTTAAAATCGGACATATTTTTATCTTAAAAATTAAACGAATATGAAGTTGAATTAGAAACAATATTTATATTATTATTTACAATATGTATAATATTATTTATACCATATTTAATTATAATATTATTTAATAGTATTTTCATGGGTCTGCGATCTTGGGAAGGTACAAAAATTCACGTTCCACTTCTTAGATATAGTCAGTCAGAATAATAAAACTACTTTGGTTCCTGCAATTTAAAAACATCCAGAGCGCAATTCGTATGTGAGAAATGTCTCGACGTTCTGCGCCACGTGGTGGTCTGAACGAGAAGCTTCAACGTGGGTACTCGAATAAACGGATCCAAATAGCATTATCTATTTAATTTGAATACAGCTTTCGAGTTGAAGCGAATAGAAATTTTGTTAATTGAAATTTAAAAAATTCGAATAAACGATGCTTATAGATCTAAATAGAACTTTTTTTTGGGTGCAGTTAGATAAAAACTGACACAGCGATTCAGCAAAATAAATAAATAAATATGAAACAAAAGTTACACTTTAATAATGCATACTTATCATCAGATACTTATAATTCAGTGCAGACAAAAAAGTGAGCTCGGAATACAAAATGAAATAAGATTTCGAATAACGAACCCGAAGAATTCGTAAAAATAAGAATAAAAACACATTCCCGATTCTATTTCGATTTCTTTTTAAATTCGAAAAAAGTTTAAACTTTGTGAAACTTCGTGCACGAAGTTCAACCTTATAACGAGATATTGAAATGAAGTGACGTATGCGAGAGCGAGGGGCGAGAAGGGGGAGGAGGAGGAGGAGGAGGAAGAAGAAGAAGAAAGAAGAGAAAAAAGAAAAATTGTTCGTTTACAAGACGCTGTGTGCAGCTGGGCGCTCGAGAAAATTCTTATTATAAATTACCCTAGCGTGATATTCATTCGCGGCTCCCACTCCCAAAGGACTTTATATATCCCTCTCTCATTTGCCGCAGAAGTTGCCGCTTCGAAAAACACTCCGGCCCCCGCCCCTCTCCGCGTTTTCGTGTTCACGTCGTTTTCAGTTCTCACGTATAACGTGTATTCGATGTAATATCGTTTATTATGCTTACATATAGATATATATGAAAATATTGCGCTTGTACATCGCGCTTTTGGGCCCATTAATCTCATCGTTGCCGCCTGGCCTCTGTGTATGTGTTCAATGTGCCCGGGCGCAAGAGGCTCGACATATTAATTTAACGCTCGTACACAAAAAAAAAAAATCAATTCGAATGAGCGATGATCGTCTATTAACAACGCGCTATCGTATTGGAAGCTAGTATTTACGTGTGTATGAACCCAAAAACCTGGAAAATCGTATTAAAATCCATTAATTTTTAACAAAAAAAGAAATCATTTAATTTATTTTCTTCATACAAAATTAATTTAAATTCAATATCAATTTATATTGGTTCCCCCAAACTTTATACAAGGGAACTCAAGGATGCTTAAAGATTCTTCATTAAATGTAATTTTTTCCTTAAAATTAGATTAAATTCTGAAGAAAAAAAAATAAAAAAAAAAAATAAAAATAAAAATAAACCGAAACAAAAACGCAGTTTTTAATATCGTAAAACTTGTTTATTTACTTGAGCATTGTTTTGAAAAAAAAAAAAAAAAAAATGAAACGCGACATGATTAATTTCGGAATTGTTTCAACAATGCGAATGTAGGTGTGAGAAAATCAATACGAAAGGGGAAAGAAGAAGAAAAATCGAAAATAATTTATCGATACTAATATCAGTGTATATATCTCGGTCTAATTGGATTTTTCACTCGAGAACGTTGGCTATCGGTATATACTTTATAAATTTACTGTAATACCAGTACAAATGAGTAGTTCGTAATTCAACGTCGTCCTAACGAGATATCGAGAAGCTACGGAATATCGAATATTAAATTACCCTTTGGCCCCGGGATGCTAGTGAAATGTATAGTGCGAGAAGCTGAGCGAGACAGTTGAAAGTCATTTGAAATTGCATGATAGGAAACGAGACAGAGGAAAGGGAGAGAGAGAGAGGGAAAAAGAGCAGGGAAGGGGAGAAAGTCAGTCTACGATAGCGCAACGTATATACATATATATCAGCGGTGCTGTCGTTATAATATACCTGTATTGGTGGAACACACCCTTGGGCACTTGCGAATACGTCTTTTAATCAGATTTATCGGAGAGTGAAATCGTAATTAAGCGAGTGACACTGCGGGGAATTGTGGCTAGGTTCGAGCTTCTCTCTCTCTCTCTCTCTCTCTCTCTCTCTCTCTTTCTATTCTAACAAAATCTATAGACATATAGATGTGAATGCATAAAGAAGGGTATTATATATAGACTTCTCCTCGTTCTTAATTGTTCAAAGATACGAATCCCCGCGAAGTTCTATCGTTTCGTTTGGCGCGAAGCTTCGACGATACGGGCGTAAAAACACGGTCACTCTTATTGTCACAATACTATTATTATTATTATATCTTTTTCCTCTTTCTTTTTCGCAGCGTTGCACATTCTATTGTACAATTCTTATCATTGAAAGAAATTCTATACTGGAACGAGTACAATAGTTACATTATATGATATTAAATGTGATGTTTGACACGTGATGTTGATAACGATCATAAATGGCAAAAAAAAAAGTAATAAAAAACAATGATAGTTTTCTTTTTTTAATTTTTATTTTAAAACGCAACGACACATTTTCAAACGACTTGGCACATATTCCAACGACGCAAACCGTCAACGTCGTGATAAGTGGTGAGTAATATTAATTGCATTTATAATTAAGATCATTACAATTCATTATTTCAACGAAAATATCATTGAGAATAAATGAAAAATAAGATATACGAAGGACAGTGACATGTCGACTCACTCCGAGAGTGAATAAAGCGAACATTCAATCGGACTCGACTATCAATGTATCCTGGGAGAAGTGCGTGCGTATATATAGAGAGAAACAGATGGGGCTTGTCAAGTGTCAGATCCAATAACTATCGAATCATATAATCATCATCATCACATCTTCGTAATAATGGCGTCCTGTCGTCTCGTGATGGCAATTGAGAGAGAAGTCGAACGAAGAGTCCTCTCTCTTTCTCTATTTTTTTCCTTTCTTTTTATCACCCGTTTATTATTTATAAACGCCCTCCTCATTCGCACATATGTCTCGTGGATGTTCCCGCATACCCACGGGAGCAATCACAGCATCACGATTTTTATTCCTTGTCGTTTTTTTTTTTTTTTTAGTTCTTCAAGTCCGAGAATAATTTTATGCACACTCTTCAGCGTTGCACATATAAATGCATACATGCGCAATATTTCTCTTTTTTTTTCTCACCACGCAGCTGTTGAATGCAACTTAATTTTCTCGGGTATGCCAAAATTAAATTCACCAACTTTATCCTCTATAAAACCACACACTTTGCTCTAACTTTTAACCACGTGTGTTTAATCATTCGCTGAATAGCACATTAATTTTTTACTCCCTTTTCATACTATTTTTCTTTATCTTCCTTGAGAAAAAATGTTGAACCACTGAATCGTAAATTCTAGCAATTTATGAAACATTCATTCGTTCTCATCATATTGCTCATTTAGTACCAAATTTATGAATTATAATTATCAATATAATTATTTATTAATTGAGCAATATATTTTACTAATCGCTTATTTAATATTATTTTTATTATTTATTCATGTTTCTATGTCGATAAATATAATCCAGACGTCAGACAACTGTCTCGAGGGAGTGTCGTGCGCGCTTACGTTCGTACATACGAGGAATGTAATTGCAATATGTTTCCCTTTGTACTCGAGTGGGCACGTTACATATCCGCAATTGCTTGCATTTCGTACATACGCACAACAAGGAGGCCTCTGAAATGTACGTTAACGAGCTAACACTAGAAACTGAGAATGAGAGGAGATAGACAGCGTAAAACAGCGTATACGATTGTTCATAACGCGTGTGTAAATCTAAGAACAGAAAAAAAGAAAAATAAAATAAAGTACAGATTCTCAAAGTAAATTTATATTCATTAATATCTCGATTTTTTCACAACACGAAAAACAGGACACTACACTGATAAAAAATTTTGTTGATCGAGAGAAATTTCCTTTCTTTCAACCAAAATATTTAGTTCGATACGGGCAACAAATTATTTTTGAGACAAGACAAAATAATTTGTGAATGTTGAAACAAGTTATTGGCCGAACCAACAAAACTTCAGTGAAGCCAAATAAATTAATGTTAATGCAACAAAATATCATTCAAATAAACTAATTCATTTATTCGTCCCAACGATTACCGTTTAGTCAATTTGGTATAATTGAGATTCAAACAAATATTTTATTAAAACAACTAAAAAGTATACGTAGGCAAATAAATGGTACCAGTTGTTCGAACAAAATCATTTGGCTCCGGTGATTTAGTTGATTCATCTATAAAGAAATTTTCATGATTTAGTTGAATAAACTAAATCATTTGCCATTGAATAAAAAAAATTATTGGATCCACCATTTTTTCGTTCAACAAAATGGAATTAGTTCGATGAAAAAATTTTTTTTCTCAGTGTAGCAAAACTGGCGAAAGAGAATTTCGTCTTTTCAATTTCCGACCAGCACACAAAACCGTCGTCACAAAAATTGAATTTCAGTCAACTATCAACAAAAATAAAACGAAATCGAAAAAAATCAAAGACATAAAACTTTGCTTTAAAAAAGTAAAAGTATTTTGTAGGGCAATGGGATTTTTGCGAAAATCTTAAAAGTCGTTATGTTTTCTTGTCGAAGTGACGTGGCCACCAAAACCAGAAGGGGGCTGCTCTCAAATAGAGGTTCAAATATATAAAAATACAGGAGAATAAAGATTGTGAAGCAAGTGTTGGAACTTTCACGGTGTGCTCTGATGCTCTTTGTACACTGTGTTTCGTGCAGAGTTGTGAGGAACGAACAAAAAGAGAAAAAGAGAGGGGGAAAAAGAATGGACCGCCGTTGAGTTAACCTTGCGGGAGACCCTCGAGAAAATTTGCGGGGGGCCTCTTCTCTCTCGTCTGTACTGGTAGCAAGAATTTTTGGACAGGAGAATCAAGAGAGGCGTTTCTTCCTCACGTATATATATATATATATATATAGCCGAGCGTATGTATTTAGAATATTTAGGTACCCTTCAGTAACGTGTAACTTTGTTAAATGGGGTGCAGCGCTGTGGGCAAACGGTCCAGAGTTTCCCTTTTCATTCGAGCTTTCCCTAAACTTTATACGTTTCTATACACATGTGAAAATAAGTAAAAATATATGAATACTATAGCCATATGTGTATGAATAATATATATATATATTAGATTGATGCAAAAAAAACTTCAATTTTTTTTTGTTGCGGATTCACGTGTTGCTGTTAGCCATTAATAAAACAAAAGTTCGATGAAAATCTAAGCTCAATTGCCCAATATTTAGAGGTGGCTATAGCGACTTTTATGTATTTTTAAATTATTTTAATTTTTTAATTGATTTCATTCCAAGTAAATATGATCACTGCAATCAATTACAAAGTAAATCTTGTTCGACTGCTGTTTTGCTACGAAGGAGGTCATCAACGATGAGAAAAAAAGTCAAGTCGTAATACGTATCGAATTCCCATATCGAGAAATACAAAATAGAAAAATTGCCTAAATAAAAAAAAAACCTGACAGCTGAAAAATGCATACACGGGAATACTAAAAATAAAAAATGAGAAAACTGATTGTAAAAAAAAAACGGTGGTGAACTTGAAATAGTTTGAAATAAACAATTTTCTGAAATAGCTTGAAAAATTCTTTTGGAAAAACAGAAATACTCCCGACTTCAAAGATCGTAATGACCTTCGCTAAGAAAAAATACTGTCGGATGAACAGGATGTCTCACTATGGGTTTCCAAAAAAAAGAAAAAAAATATTATGATTAGAATATTTAGATCATACCGCATATTTATTCTGATGGAAAACACTGCGGTTAAATCAACGAAATATCTTTGAACAATAACATCAATGCTGTTGAATCATCTTTTTTTCCTGCAAAAATAGTAGCGAATTCCAAAAAAATGCGACGTAATAATGGAAGGAAAATGAAACAGATATATAAAAATAGAGAAGGAGTTATTCAATTTTTCTGACCAATGTGAATTGGTATTCGGAAAAGTAGTTTGCATGTGCAAATTAAAAATCGAAAATTAATAATAAACTATTAAATGTCATCGGTCGCACTATTAAATTTCTTCTCACACTTCCATTAAAACGATATTTACTCGACAACTTCAAATGACATGAGCGTTTGAATTTTTTTCTATCAATTTGAAATTGATTTTTCTGTATGATGAAAAAGTTAAAAAACGAAAAAAAAAATATATATATATATATTAAAAATTTTTTTTCAAATTTTTTAGTATCAATCATCTTTATGCTTTGGGTTTTTAATAAATGAAAATGTTAAAAAGTCACAATTACCGTGGGGAAATAATTTTTAATGTCTTATTTATTAAACCAAATACTTGAAACTATACAAGAAAAATTATGATTGTATCACCAACGGTTAAGGTGCGCCCTCGCCCTCGCTGATGGTTCAAGTCATTGAATAAATAAGGGGCATGTCTCCAGAACACAGTTAAATTCGATTATAATTATAATATTTATTAAATTTATCTACGTTATACGTTTTTTTCATTACCTATATTTTTCGTACGTCCATTTAACATTACATTACTGCTTTCTGATGTTTTACTATCGCATGCAAAGTACTTGTCCTACCATCAATTAATATTGAGCAGAAAATCTTAATAACTTATTGATTGAATGAGTTTTCTCTGTTTTTATTCATGAAGTTTTTATTCGATACTGTTTAAGATTCACTACCTTTTTTGACAATTTTAAAACTTTTTTTATTTTAAGTGTTCCTGCATATACACTTTTCAGGTGTCAGATTTTTTTTAATCCGACAATTTTTCTATATATTGTTTCTTGTGATGACCTCCTTCTCTGCGACACTGCAGTCGAACGAGATTTACATTGTAATTTGATGTCATGATAACATTTACTTGGAACGAAATAAATTCAAAATTTAAAAAATTAATAAAATGCATAAAAGTCGATATGGCCACCTCTAAATATTGGGCGATTGAGCTCAGTCTTTTACAGAAATTTTGTTTCATTAATGTCTAACAAAGCATGTGAATCCACAAGAAAAAAAAATTGAATTTTTTTTGCATCAGTCTAGTATATATTGAAACGCAAAACACCCTCTTACCACTTTTTCACTAAATACAAATACTTTTTCGCCACTTTTCTTGTCGTTTTAACGACACTCATGGCAGGCACGTTGTTTACATAGGCGGCCATCTTGAACTGTAATGCGAACAGAGCTGCACTTACGTGATGCGCACGTCGCTCACTAGCGTCGCCTCCTATCGGGAAAAACCAAAACTAATTTTACGAATACGCGTTTCTTTATTTTTATCATGATAATTAATTGCTTATTATAAAAAAATGAATAATTAGAAATGAGATAAGATGACATTGCGAATAAATGTGCAAACAGGGATGGAAAATTCTCTACTAGGTAATTTTATTTGTACAAAATAAGTGGGTCAACTACGTCTGCGCATGCGCATGGCGATAGTACTAGGGAATCGACGAATCAGACAGGTGTTTTCAATTATTTATCAATTATTGATAACTTTTTAAAAATACTATTGTTGTTGTTAAAAATGGGAATAATCGATTAATAAAATTTAAAGAAAAATAAGAAAATAGGAAATTTTATAAAATAATGTAGAAATGAGAAGTTAATTATTCTCGCACATGCGCGATGTGAACTGGCCTTGAGCCGAGCCAATCGGGCCTTGCGTAGCAACAAGGGGGGCTAATAAGAGAATTTAGAAGCCAGACTTTGGTTCGAGATTATTTTGCGGAGCAACCGGTGCTCGAGTTATTTTTAGACTGTATTATTACTATTATTCCTTTGTTTCGAACAGTATAAAAGGCCGTGCTCAGAGGCATCGGCAGCTCATTCTCAGCTCATCCTCAGCTTATATCTGACTCTGAAAAGAGACTAATAAGCGAGCTCATTCCTAGTTGACCACTAGCATCTCTGGCTTATTCTGGTTAGAAACATTTAGCTTTAAGTATCAAAATATTCTCAGGTTCCATAACCAGCTGAAACACCTATCCTAAATTTTCCTATACACTGGTGACGGGATAGTTCGGCTTCGTTCTATCCCTGCAGCTGGTGTATACCCAATAATTCTATTTCCTCCAAATTTATCCTTTTCAGGTGACGGAGTCGTTCGGGTTTGTTCGATTCCTGCAACCGGTTTAGGATAAATTACCGATTGGTGATGGGGTAGTTCGATTTCGTTGTATCCCTGCAGCCAATTACCTATCCTTTAAGGGGTATTGGTGACGGAGTTGTTCGGGTTCGTTCAATTCCTGCAGCTGGTATTCCTAACCTCCTGTCCAATCTATTATTCATTTACCTAAAATTTATTGCTGGCTGGACTTGGAGATCACTGATGTTAATTATTATAATAATTATTATTAAATTAAATAATTACATTTTGAATTTGAAAAGTAACCAGAATAAGTCAGCAAAGGGAAATTTAAGAATTTCCCTTTGCTATTTGGAAAATTTAAGTATTGCAAACTCGAGCAAAATTATTGAATAAATTGTAGCCTATAAATTTAAAAATCTATTTCTTTTATTAAGCGATTATTTGATACAGCCTAAGAAGTACTCAAAAAGAAATCGATTCAAATTTATTGTGTTTCTGTTTCATTGGGGTTTCTAAAAAGAATATTTTTTGAATATTTGAATGAAAAAGAAAAAAAAAGAAATAAGGAATCCTGAATCATAGAATTTAATAATTTATTTTTCGTTGTCCAAAATAGTTCAATTATTGTTAGATTATATCGAGTCACGGACAAAGATTATTATTATTATTATTATTATGATATCGAGTCATTACAAATTCTAATTGATTATTTTGGACAAATAATTAAGAAAAGAAAAATTTATGATTTTTATTATTTTTGAACGACGAATCTATTATTTTCGCAATGTATTGTAAAGAAAGACACCAAGCCAATAATAATTGATAAAATTATAATTATAAAACGAATATCATTGTTTCCAAAATATAGCAAAGAATCATGCGAATAAAATAATGGACAAGAACACGAGAAATAAATAAAAATTTTCTTTATTGGAACAAAATTCATGTACAAACAAAAAATCATCTTTGTATTTTCATTAATAAATTATATTGTTATTTTGTTAAAATCGAATTCCTGTCTTTTCTCACTTTCTTTCATACTTGCTCCTTATTATTAAGAAGCTCGATTCACGCGTAGCGGCGTGTTCGATAAAAACGTACCGTTACAATATGTATACAAAAAGGTCGTACGAACGGTCAAGAAACGTTCTCAAATTGCTAAATTGTTCTTCCTTCATCTCTTTGCACAGTTATATAAACTTGCATAGTTCATCGAAAACACCTTTGGCCGTTCAAACATTTCCTCATAAAAGTATGCATTGCAACTCGCCGCGGAAGAATTTCTCATAACGATTTTTCTCACCATTGCAAACATTTATTTCATTCTTTTTTTTCTCGTTCTCCTTTTTCAGTAAATATACCAGATTCGTTTACTAACTATTTTACAAAAAATGTATGTGCTGAATATCCGCGGGTTTTAAAAAAATCTCTCACTAAAGCCCTGAAGAGCCACACCGAGGTAACGAAACAGTAAGCGTTTTAATTGTGTCGGGATTCATGTAAATTATACCAAGGGTTTTATGAAAGAAAAAACTATAAATGTAATTAGAGCCGAAGAATAATATTTATTTTCGTTGGTGAAAAAATAACATGGTTTACTCTCGAAAATCATTAAATTAAATGTCCAAATGTAATTCGTTCCTCATCGAAATGAATATTAAATTTGCATTTAATTGTAATGTTCAAATTCGTCGAATTTTCAACGCAGTAATTACTAAATTTGATAAGCATTAATACGAATGTTCAACTTAGGTGAAATTAAGATAATTCGGAAGAAAAAATCAGTTACTGCACGGATAGAAATGTTTTAGAATATTTGTATGAAATTCCGACAAAAATCGTAATCGTATAATCCTTTAACCGGAAGCGATTACATATAATATGCTTCGAAACAAGTTTTGCTCCATTTACGCGCTTAAAATCAAATGTTTTTTTACTACAATCAAAAATTCTTCCACTACTAACCTCTACGAACATTTTCAAGCGTATCCCACCGTTTGTAGTAATCCTATAAACTTACAACCGAAACCGATCACATAAAATGTGCTCCGGAACAAATTTTACTTTTTTTATTCGCTTAAACCAATTATTTTTTTTTACTACACTCAAAAATTCTTCCACTTGTAACCTCTAGGAACGTTTCTGATGCAGTTCTGTCGTTCGTAGTACGTGTTAGGATCTTTAAACTGAAATTATCTCGGAAAAACCATTTTCAAAAATTTTCAAAAATTAAAATATTTTTTTTTATTTTTTCTATGTTACTACTAACGAAAAAAATTTCACTACAATCCACTACTAACGTTTTTCTATGAGAATCAACCGTAAAACTTCATTTTTTTTCATTCCAGGGGATGACGTTTTTTTTTTGCTATATTTTTTTTTTGGCGTTACTACTAACGAAATTAGTGTCACTACTATCCACTACTTATCAAAACCTTCCATTAAAAAAAAAAAAAAATCAATTTTCTCAAAGTCGGGCGCTAGGTTCACACAGGTCTACCTGACCCCGAACTGCTCCGCTGCCGCGTTCCGGGACAAGGTGGATAAACTCGAGGACGCCTTGAGGGAACTGTCGGGGGACCTGGTTGTCGCGGGTGACCTCAATGCCAGAGCGATAGAGTGGGGGATGACAGAGACGAACAGACGCGGACGGCTGCTTTTGGAAATGGCAGCGAGGACAAACTTGAATATTACAAACATGGGACGGGTACCGACGTACATAAGACCGGGGGTGGGCTCCTCGATACCGGACGTGACGATGATTACGGACAGTGTCTCGCCGCGGATGAGGCGATGGGCGGTGATCGATGACTACACGGCCAGCGATCACCAATACATCGTCTTTGAGGTGGCGAGATCCACGCCGACGCAACACGATGGATCAGTGCGAGCACCGCGGTGGAACGTACGGAAACTGGACAAAGAGAGGTTCTCAAGGGAGCTGCTGGCAGCAGCCGCCCCCGAAGAGACGGTACCTGACGAAATAACAGGACGGACTAGAACGGAACGTGTCGTTACCGAGACTATGGCACTGCTCGGTCGACTTTGCAAAGCTTCCATGCCACGCAAGGCCTCCCAGCATGCTAGACGGACGACTTACTGGTGGACTGACGAGATCGCCCAACTGCGGAGACTGTGCATTGCGGCGAAAAGGAGAATGTACAGAGCGCGGGAAAGAAACCAGCCGCAAGCGGCCGCTCTCACCGCGCAATACAAGATGACAAGGAAGACACTCACGTACGCCATCAAAGACAGCAAAAAGCGTTGCTGGAGACAACTGTGTGAGGAGGTGGATCGAGACCCGTGGGGTCTGGGCTACAAACTTGTGACCCAGAGGCTCGGGGCTCGAGGTCCGCCGGAACTCAGAGATGCGACGACGACGAAAATAATCGTTGACGGCCTCTTCCCGACCCATCCGAGGAGGGAGGAGCTGACAGACGAGGACGACGGACTAGACGTCCCTGTTTTCACCGAGGAAGAGCTCATCAGAGCCACAACCGCGATGAAAATCGGGAAAGCACCAGGACCTGATGGCATTCCCGGGGAGATCCTGCGTCTGATGGCTAGCCACAGGCCAGGGATACTCCTGGATATGTACAATCAGTGCCTAAAGACAGGGACTTTCAGCATGCGCTGGAAGACGGCGAGACTGGTTCTCCTTAACAAAGGTAAAGGAGACCCCAACATGCCGTCTTCCTACAGGCCATTGAGCCTCTTAGACACGACGGGTAAAGTGTACGAACTGTTACTGAAACCACGACTGACAGAGGCGGTGAGAGCGGCCGGGGATCTCTCCGAAAGCCAGCACGGCTTCCGCAAAGGGCGTTCGACGATAGGGGCAATCCGCAAGGTCATCCAGACCTTCAGGAGGACGGATGAATCCTGCCACGCGGCAAGGCCCCTGACGCTACTGGTGACGCTGGACGTGAGGAACGCCTTCAACTCGGCTGGGTGGGGGGACATCTTGAGAGCGTTGAGAGACCCTCTCCAGATTCCGCCTTACCTGTACCGGGTTCTGCGGGATTACCTCAACGACAGACGTATCACGTACGAGATACTGGAAGGACAGGTGACGAGAGACATCACTGCAGGTATCGCACAAGGATCGGTACTGGGACCTGACCTTTGGAACGTGACTTACGACAGCCTGCTGAGGCTGGAGATGCCGCGTAACGCATCACTCGTCGCCTACGCCGATGACGTGGCGGTGGTGATTGTGGAACGCAGTGCGGAACTGGCCCAGCTGACATTGAACCAAATCATGAGACGTGTCGACAAATGGATGACAGAGCACGGACTGAAACTGGCACTGAGTAAGACGGAAATCGTTATGTTGACTAGACGACGCATCCCGACGATCATTCCACTGACTGTCGGGACGGAACAAGTGGAGACCAGAGGGGAAGTGAAGTACCTAGGGGTAACCCTGGATACGAAACTAACTTTCTGGCCCCACATGAGACGGACAGCCGAAAGGGCGGCGGCGAAGGTCGCTTCGCTCAGCCGCCTTATGGCAAATACTCATGGACCGAAACCTTCGATAAGAAGACTGCTTATGACGACAGCCCACTCTATCCTCCTCTATGGCGCAGAGGTTTGGGCGGACGCGCTCGCCGTCAAGAAGTACAGGAAAGTAATGACGAACGTACAAAGACAGGGGGCACTGAGGATAGCGTGCGCCTACAGGACCGTCTCATCTGAGGCGGTACTGGTAGTGGCGGGCGTGATTCCTATAGACTTACAGGCTACAGAACGGAAACGAATATACGAACGAGACGAAGCGACCGATAGGAAGGACGCGGCAAGACGAGAAAGGGAGAAGACGCTGACGGACTGGCACGCACGCTGGACCGGTGAAACGACAGGACGATGGACTAGACGACTGATACCGGATCTGAGACCGTGGTCGGAACGGAAATTCGGGGAAGTAAACTTTTACCTGACCCAATTCCTAACTGGCCACGGGTACTTCAGGAAGTATCTTCACGACATGGGCAAAGTACAGACAGCGGACTGCAAATACTGTGGAAATGTACGGGACGACGTGGAGCACACGTTCTTCGCGTGCGACAGGTGGACGATACAGAGACGACACCTGGAACGAAGGACTGGGGACATCACACCGGAGAACATTGTCGGACTGATGTTACGAGACGAAGACCAATGGACGGTCGTCGCCACCTACGTCGAAACCGTCCTAAGGGGCAAGAAAGATGAAGGATGCCTGAGGGATGAGTGAAAGTGAGAACAGACAAGATATGACGAGACAGTAAAGATAAAGAGGCACAGAATAAAGACGAACGTGACGCTTTGACAAGTTCCCGCGGGGGTGAAGTTACACTAACGTGTTTCCACCCCGCGGAGAGGTACAGAACTCGAGGTGGTTTTTAGTCGGTAGGCCGATAGGAGAGTCCGACACACGGGAGTAGACGTGTGTCTCTCCTACGGTGCTTAACGCATTTTCCACAACGAGAATAAAATAATAATAATAATAATAATAATAATAATAATAATAATAATAATAATAAGTATTATTATAATTATAATACTAATAAGCTAATGACTTAGAGATTATTCATCAATTGATAATCCATTCATCTAACAAATGATTTATTTATTGAATAAAGAAATCATCAATAAGATCAAACGTTTTGAATTTTCATTAGTTCGTCTTCAAATCAGGATTTCAAATTAAATAAATATATGTCAGGACACGGCTGCGATAGGAAAAATTATGTTGGATTGCCAATTTGGAGTTGAAGGAGAACACCACTCAATTTGTTGCTTCTTTTCATCCCAAGAATTCTTTTTTCCTTTTTAGAATAAAAAAAATTGTCAAAGGTTAAAGACCATGTCATGTCACATGACACATCGGAATAAAAATAATAAAAGTAGATGACAGGCTCTGGCATGGTCGTCTTATGCAATAACAAAAGACGAAGTTTGAACAAAAAATACCAAACAACACGGTAAAAATTGCCTTGCACTGTATTAAAATTTTTTCTAACCCATCTGAGATTTAGTTGCGGTGCAGCCATTCATTTTTCGATTTATTTTAAAAAGCAGCAATTTTGTTTGTAATGGGACTTCTTACAGTGCTTTTTCCGAGATTTGACTGTCCCGTATTACAAAAATTCATAGGCTTATGTTAAATACTACAATACTCATTGGAATCTTTATTTTTGTTTCGATAAATCGTTCCAAAAAAGTCTTTCGTAGCCAACTTGTAGTGCAGAGCACGGTAATTTTTGTGATATTTTTCTCTCGGTGTGAACGAATAAAAAGCAAAAAAACAGTGGAACATAAATAATGTTATTTTCTGTATCAATTTTAAGGTTCTCTTCGGTTTGGCATGCTTTCGCAATATTTTTCCACCTTCGTGAATATGTAATCTTCTGGCTTTCGAATAAGACTTTTCTGAACACAATTTTATATTGAATAGAGAAAAAAAGATATTTTTTTTTAAATTTTATCCTCGACAGTTAATATTAGTTAATTCAGTCGGAAAGGATGCCACAGGTTAACGTACGTTGAAAAAATGGTACGAGCGTCGTTGGCACACTGAGAATAAAGAAATATAAAAAATTATGTAATAAAAACATATAAATGCGTGTGGCGTATAATTTATCATTGGATGGTGTCAAGTACCGGGGTCGTTTTCAAGTCCCTGGAAAGGAAACTGGGTCTAGCGAAACTCTCTCCCTCTTTCAGTATATGAACTCATTAAGCAGTCATATGTGAGGTTCGCAACGTGAAATTGAAAAAAAAGGTAAGGGCGAATGGATAAAATGAAAGAAAAAATGAAAATTGTGCGCATGTGTGTATGTGGAAAAAAAGTGAAGAGATACTTGAGGTCGAAAGAGGTCGAGAATGAGGAAGAAAAGAGAGGGAGAGAGAGAGAAATGGATGAGCAGAAACTTGATAAATCGCTCGTTGATTAATTGACCCAAAGATCTATCAAAGCGTATGCACGAATGACTAGGGTCAAATGAAACGTAACCCCAATTTATTGAAAAAATAAAATTCTCCGTTTTTATTCATTGAGCTATTTTATCAAGTGTCATTTCGTGTCAAAAAGTTCGAAAATGTAGAACAATTAATTCATATTCCGGGGTAGTACACTATTTCGGGAATTTTAGTTCAAAACGTTAAAATAAGAAAACATTGCAATATTTTGGGGAATTTCGAAGGAAAACTTGTATCTGTGACTTCTGCAATGTATAAAATTTAAGCTTAGCTTATTTTGTTATTAACACTGTAACTGCAATGTTCAGCCAATCCGTCAGTCATCGACGAGTCGTCGTAGGAGGCACTTTCACTGGGCAAAGTAACAACGGGCCATGACAATTTTCGTAAAGTCACAAAACGTAAGAATTAATTATTTTTTAAATAAAATTTCGCTTCCTCGATACAATTGTTGTTGTATTTATTAATTGATCCCAGTTTTCGAGTCGCTTTGTGAGTTTTTTTAAACAAAACATCCGTTTTTCCGAAGCACGGAATTACGTTCAATATTTTTTATTATCAGTGAAGGTTACTTACTTCAGACATACCGCCAACCTTTCTTCACTACACTGTTAAAAAAAGTATGAAATTTACAATACTTTTACAATACAACGGTAAATGAAATTTACAAACCGGGTGTATGAGATGAAAATTATTACACTCGTATGCTAAAATTAAAATATGAACATAAATTTTGGTTACTGATGTGGAATTTAAGATACATAACATTGAATATTCATATGAAATCTGAAGATTTTGTGGGCATGCATTGAAATAAATCATATGTTTGATTGATATTTAATACAAATGTATATGAATTCATCTACTATCAACAATGTATTAAAATTACAGTATGATCTTCACTTTTCTTGACAGTTGACTGAAAAATAAGATACACATGAATGGTTAATAATACGATACATGTTATTTCCCATCATAACTCTATCTCTTAAAAATACGGTATAAAAATGGGAATGAAAATTAATATACCCTGCAGTATAAAAAAAAAATCCGTGTATTAAAATTCATTTACCTACGTATTAATTATAAGAATCTCAATATTAAAATTAATACACAAGTGCAGGAAATTCGTAACGCTTTGTGGGCACCGTGCTTCGCATTCTGGCCACCGCGTGGCGCAGAGCGTCGACTTTCTCATAGGAGGCACGTGCTTCGGACGAGGATATATATAAGTCGCTCGAATCTAAGAAAATTGTGTAAAACATGAAAATGGTAAACACCAAACTTAACACAAGATGTTGAGATTATAATAAAAAATTTTACGGCGACAATTGCTCGATTTGATTGCCACGGCATCAAGTGGTAATAAGTCACTCTAACTAATTTCTTGAGATTTCTGCATGATTTCGACCTTCAACTTTAAAAAATCGAACACAATAGTACGCCAATTAATGTATTCCCCTTAAAAACTCATAATAGCTGAATTTATTTAATATTCATTCGTATATTAATATTCAAAAAGGATCACCAAATTTTATGATACATCTCTAGAAATATCGTAGACATATGTAATGCGAAAACGTTATACGGTGCCTGAAATTTAGTAATCTTGAATCTGAAAATTACTATGCTGGTAACATGAACTTTAATATACCTGTATAGTAATATTAGTAGATGTTTCGTGTTTTTAATATGCACAAGGTCAACATTTCTTACATGTATATGATTTTTCAAATACACAAGTATATTAATTTTACTGAACAGTGCTCGTATCATTAAAATACCGCGTCTCTCAATTTTCCTCAGCGTATCTGAATTTTCATATACGGTATCCGCATAAAAGCTTCCTATACATGTGTATTAATTTTCATACGGAAATTTTTTACAGTGTACTAATAGAAGTTCTGTAATTAGTGTCTTGCTTTTGTATATGTGGTTTAAGCAAGGCGTGTAATTCATAAAAAAAATTTTCTGGATACGCGATATGAATTTTCGAATGTTTCCTGACCGACTGTTTGAAAAAAGTAAAAAATTCCCCATGATTTGAATGATATGTTAGATGATTTCAAATCCAGAATCGATGTCTTCTGTTAGAATTTAAATAATGCATTGCAATCAATGCTGCTTTTTCAGATTCAAGCTCTTCCTGGAGCGGAGACGAGCGAAGTGAAGAAGAGCGGAGTGGCGTAGACTTTTGGGTGTTTATACCAATACGGAGATGTACATAAATGCACCTGAACACTCTGGATCTTCATTTTTCAATTATAAACATAGATTCTCAATTGTGTTACTGCGTGTTGCTGATGCCAAAAGGAAAATAATAATGGTAGATGTAGGGTCGATGGGAAGACTCAGTGATGGAGGAATTTTCGCTGACAGTGTTTTTGGAAGACGTTTACAAGGAAACAGACTGAACTTGCCACAACCCGAACCTTTATGTCAAGGTGGAGAACGGGTACCATTTGTATTCGTCGGAGATGAAGCTTTCCCTTTTTCATACAATTTAATCCATCGATACCCACGAGAGCAGTTAGATTCACGAAAACGAATATTCAATTAGCGACTGTCTCATTGTTAGCTCGCATTTTATTAGCTCGTCGCATTGTTGAGGCAACATTTGGTATATTAAAAAGAAAATGGTATGTGTATCACGGAGAGTTTGAGTTCAAAGTAGATACAGTTGATAAAATAGTTAAAGCAACATGTGTATTGCATAATTACTTAATTGAAAAGCAGCATAATTATTTAGATGAAAACCAACATAACAATTTAAATGTTGAATCGACAACAAATGAAAATCTCATATCAATTTCTGTCAGTGATATTATGACCTCAAGTAATACTACCATTGCTGCAATTTATCAAGTTCGAGAAAAGTTTTGTTCTTACTTCAATAACGAGGGAAGAGTGCCGTGGCAGGACACGCGTATTTTGTCACGACTTAATGTACCAAATTAATAAAGTAAATATTGACTTACTATCTGGTAAATTAATTTGTTTTACGACTTGCTCCTACGCTGCATCCTTTGTTTCATTGCATTTATAACTGCTAACACTGATGTTCCATAAATATAGAAATTTCTTAACACATTCGATTAAGTTTTAATCCATTGTGATACGTTCGTTCATACGTTATAATAACAGACTGACCGATTGGCGGGAGACATTCTTTTCTCCGTCTCGCTCCGCTCCGCTCAACACCGCATGACTCCGCTTAGCACCGCTCCGCTAGTGCTTACACCATTCTGCTCACAATATGTTTACACACAATTCGCGTACAGCGGAGCCGAGATGGCTCCGCTGTACGCGTCCTCCAAAGCAGAGCAGAGAGAGGAGACGTGGAATTTAAGGATGTATATAAGGTCAAATCCGCAGTACATCTATTTATTTTTTAAGGTTAATCTTTATGTCGAAATGTCAAGTGCCGAATCATTCCTTTTATTTTTTATGATGTCTAATGAAAAACTTATGTCATTTTGTATAATAATTTACGATTTTTAATGAAATTGATATGCAACTTGATATATGTGGCCGAGTACAAATTGAGCCAATCAGATAATTTCATTTCTGTCCCGAGAAAATGTGGCAACAATGCTACACCCAGCCATGACAGTCAACTACAGCTGATCATTCCGAGACCGGCAGTTGAAGCGTGCTGCGTTGCCGCATCTAAGTGTCCGATATGGTGGACGTATTAAATTGAACAACAGTTTACAGAACGCTAATGAAACGTCAAAAGTTAACCATGAATATCTTCACAACAACATCGGGAACAGTAGTTTTTTTTTTCGTGAAAAAATTGAAAAATGAAT
Source organism: Rhimphoctona megacephalus (assembly GCA_963989365.1). NCBI lineage: Eukaryota > Metazoa > Arthropoda > Insecta > Hymenoptera > Ichneumonidae > Rhimphoctona > Rhimphoctona megacephalus. The sequence continues at coordinate 21,642,195 of OZ022421.1, forward strand.
GAAGTTTCTGAAAATTCTTTTTTTCGCCAAACATTGACTACAATACATATACTTTTTTATCATTTTAGTTTCATTTTGTCAACTTCCGGTACAAATAATACGGAGTTAAATGAGGCTTTAATTCTTAAGTATTTTTTTCAAATCATCGGCTAAGTGCCTTTTTCTTTTTTCCGAACGATGCAGCATGATAAACTCTATCATATTAGTCATTTTTATGGAAAGTTAGACGACTTGATATATTTTACATACATCCTTAAACAATCGTATTGGTTGACGTCTGCACGTCTCTTCTCCGCTCCGCTCTGGTGGAAAAATGTGTATTTCCCTTATTCCGTTCTATGGGCCGTAATTGAAGACACCTAGCATGGAATTGAGTATCGAATATTGTACATTTCCGTTATTACATCCTAGGCACTGTAATATTGTTTACTGTTCAATCAATTTGTAAGCACAACAATGTTATCGATTTTTTAAATATTTTATAGCTGGAATACTTATAGAATAAAGTATGCCGGAATTACCTTTATAAAAAAATGTTAGTCCGCGACGGATCCGCGGCGATTTCACCAAAAAATCCGTTTCAAAATCTGTCTGGTGAAACAATCCTGAACTTTTGACGTATTTTTTTATTATTTTCGTAAAATACGTTCACAAGCCATTTTCGGGGGACTTTTCGTGGACATTCTAATTTTATCGTAAATACCATTTTTGGGAAAATGCATTTTCGGTGACTCTGAATTTCATGTAAAAAAATGGACTTTTAATAGATTTCAAAGTCCAGCAAAAGATCGTATCAAAAACATTTTCATCCGTTATATGTCTTTGAAAGTGACACACTAGTACCTTTTTTTTAACTCAGTACTATCGATGGTCTTTTAACAAAACATAAAAGAGATAAACCAGAATTTAATATATCCACAATGTGCTAGTCAATTTTAAGGCTAATTTGGTAGATACTTTGCGGTATTGAAATTTATCGCAAATATGATTTTTGGGGCATTGTATTTCAGTGACCTTAAAATTCATCGGAAGCGGACTATCTATGAATTTCGAAATCCAGCAAAAATCGTTTTTCGTTCCATTTTAGTCCTTTGTATGTCTTTGAAAGTGTCCTGAAAGTACAATTTTTCAATTTTTTTACACGGATATGGACATAATATTCACGTCCATAGTGGCATATTTTTTATCATGGAATTACATACATTTGTAAGGTTCCCAAATTCGTCAAAAAAATAATTAAAATGTTATTTAATGTGTTAGAAAATTTTACAATATTAAAGAAAACTAACTCGTATTATCGTGGTAAAATAATTTTTGTATGACTTTTTTTAATAAAACAATTACAATTTCATTGCAGAATTGAAGGAGTCTTAAATTCCTGGAACATGGTACATTTACCATAATTCGTCATATTTTTTTTTTTTTTGGTATACATAACGAATAAATTGCATTTGAGTTACGAGTAATTTGATAGAAAATTGAAGCATCCATGGAAAAAAAATGAACGATAAACTGGATCGTGTTAATTTTGATTGAATTAAAAAAGAGTGAAAAATCAATAGAGTGCTCCTTGGTGCAATTCTATATATTTTTCTAGAAGCTAATAATAGTCCTCGATGAAAAAAACACATTTTTATTGACGCCCATAAAAAAAACCACCTGAGTTCGGCTATTTTTCATTTCTTTTTTTTTACAATTCCCTCGAAACAACATTTCAAATAATTCTCACGTGTCGTACGAGACGAGCATGTCGATCTCCCGTTGAAATTCCAGACATTTATCGAGATGAAAAACTCCGAGTCTTTAACTTTCGGGGAAGCGTATACCTGAACCGTTCTCGTTCGTTCTATTGTATGGAAGAATAAAATACATGAATACACGTGTATCATCGATGCTTGTATTAGAGGTTTTCGAAGTCACCCTCAAACCTCAAACTCGGTCGGCGTTCCATAGTCTCGAAATTCTCGACGTTTCGTAGTTTTTGCTTTTCGTTCTTGTTTGAATACGATTTTTTCAAATTTTACGCTCAAATCGTGGATTTAAAAGAAATTCTGATAATTGAGAATTAATTAAATGCATTTTTTTTCATTTCATCATTTTCTATAAGAAATTTAAAAAATATGAAAAAATTAAACACATGCGAAATATTAGACTGACAACTTCACACAACAGAAGAGGGCGCGAATGCGCGCGCAACTTTTTCACGTGGTATGTGGCTCGCTGCAACTTTTGAATTTCCTGTCGCGCTCTGTTTCTATTTTCACTGCTTTATCTATTTTTTTAATTCACTATTCTAATTTAGAATACAAGCTCTCAAACAATTTAATGCAAATTTTGATATTGAAAAAAAAAACGAACATTTACAAATAAAAAAGGATGTAGAAAAATTAAAATTAGACGCCGAGGTAGCAGCTCGTTTTTTTGAAACGTTTACATTTTTGAAAACGTATTAATTAGAAATATTTTTCATTGGTAGCCATTTAAATTCTTCGGCTTTAATGTTTCACTTGTTTTTTTTTTTTTTTTTTTTCAATTTATGAATACAATGACGATGATATTTAAAAATCTCAAAAACGATATTTTTTAAGAAAGAATAAAAGTGAAAAAATCGGTTTTATTAATAATAATAAACTTTAATAGTAATAACTATGATTATTTCATTCGATCAAAATCGTTATTATTTGAAATTGACATATTATTGTCATCATTATCGTATGCCGAAGTTCAATAACCTGTTCAACTGTTGCATAGAAATAAAACGAGTCCTCCGATTGCCAAATTAGCGTTCGCAAATAAAATCTGCGCGTCATTAATCTGTGGGACTGAATGCAAAGCTCGTATTCAGAAATATCGATAAAACTTATTTGTGTAACGATCATAATATCGTAAGCTCTAATTGGATATTAAAAATCGCATTTCTTAAGTATAGAGAACGCTGTTCATATCGTAAAAAAAAAAAAAAAAATAGATCGTCGATCCCAAGCCATCAATTTAATCGTTATTTATCGGACATAATTTATAATAACAGTAATTATTTCACTTACCCGTAACTACAGCCTCGAGATGAAGCTCGATCTCGTAGGATCGCAATTTTAAACATTTCACGTCGATGTCAAAATTTAAAATTAATAAAAAAAAGGGACAGAGCGTGCATTTATTATTTTTGAATCATCATAATTAATGAAAAATTGGATTTGACATTTATAAAAAGAGCTAAGCGTACATTCATGGAGTTTTCGATTAATTTGAATTGTTAAAATAAATCGTATCAATATTTATCAATCTTTTATCGAATTGTTTGTAACAATTTGAATCCAAGTCGCTATTATTTGTTCCTCGTACATAAACTATGAAAATTCACAAATTATAATACAATTGAAATCGTCAACATTCAACGAAAATCAATTTTTTTGATATTGCTCAATTTGGAGTAAATTTAATCCTTACTGCAGTCTTCCGACATACAACCACCTTTTTATCATTGTTAACGTTACAAAAATATAACCAGAAACAGAATGATCACAAAAATAGTAATAATATTGTGAACGCAAAAATATAACAATAAAATCGCCGCAAAAATATACAAAATATACAAAAAATTAAGTGAAATTAAAAATGTACAAAGATAAAGTGATGATAAAACTAAACAAAACCAAATGAAGTGATCGCAATATACTCAAGGGACTAGAATACCCCACGCCCAAATTGGAGCTCATATTTGAAAATCAGGTCTTTTCGAAATACCTCATTTTTTAAATTATGTTAATACATATTTTTCGATAAATAAACTGTTCCGTCTTATTAAGAAACACTTTAAGATAAAATACTAAAATTTTCGAGCCTTAATATTCGTTACTTTTAACTTGGCAACACCTTTCAAAAGCTCGGGTATTCTAGACCCCCATGCAGCCTTGATGTTACCGCAGTTATTTGTAGGACTATAAAGGTATCAAAAAAATACTCGCAGTTTAAAAGACAAGAGAGTGCAAAAATAATGAAAATCATTTTTATTACGATAAACGATAAGTGTTAAATGTTTTCATAATGTAATAGTGTTGTTTTTTTTTACCTTGAGTATAACGAAGTCCATTTCGCGTCACGAGGCTCTTTGGTTCTTCGTGTAGAATGACACGTCCGTGCACACAAAGTTTGTTCGTTCTCTCTGCCGAAGGATTATTCCACCACAATTGAACGATAAAAAAAAACAAACACTTGTGCGAAAAAAATAGCGAGTTAAAAGTCGATTGATTAGCGAGAGAAAATAGCGCGGTTGTTAAAAGGTTCTTTCGAATAAGTTTTCTCGTGACGCGGAGGAAAAACCAAAACAGCGCGACGAGTGCGAGGAGATAAAAAAAAGACGTTACGGAGCGATCGTGTCGACGACCGATAGAACGTACACACGCGGTGGACACTTTTTTCTTATTATTTGATTCTCGTTTTCACGTCGAATAAACACAGCGAGAAGGTTTCACGATGGTGGTCACCATCGCGACTCGTATGCACCTTTGCGAGCTATCGTTTTCTTCTTTATTTTTTATTCTCTCTTTCACCAGTCTCGCACTTGTCCTTGGTTATTTTTTTGACTTTTTTTTTTACTCAACTCTATTATGATTATTATTCGCTCGTATTCCTTTCCCCTTCTCGCCGATGATCACTGTTTTATTTTTTTCGTCATTATATATTTTCGTGTACGCTCTCTTGAAGTGTATTATTTTTTGATCTTTAAATATATTTATGTGAATATATCAAACGTTCGTGTAGAGTTGAGCACTTGAAAATTCTCGAACTGCCCTCTGTTCTCTATTTTTCGAATGTATGTTTCCCGAAACTTCCAGTTAACTTTTTAACGCTTGTTTTGCATGCACCGCCATTTTTGGTGAACTACCCTTTTCTCAACTTTTCTTAAATATTGTCTTTTTCACCCTCCATTCAAAAATCCGTGTCGACGATTTTTTTATTTCGGGCTTTATGTCGTTTTATGCAATATACTTTTTCTACGAAACGACGAGTAGTTCGACCGAACAGAAAAGGTTTCCTAACCTTTATTTTTCTTCTCAATGGAATTTGTCAGCCAAAAGTTTCGCGCAGACTTCTCTACTCTTTCGCCCGTTTTTCTCCCCGTTTATTCTTATACTTTTACGAATATCTTTCTGTCGAGAAAATTTAATCGTACTTCGTGCACAACCAGTGTCGCCGCGCGCAATTTTCGTCGTGTCGCGAGACTTCCGGTTTCTATTGTCGACAAACTTCCGAGTATAAAAATCTTTTACGATTTGGTCGAAAAGCCCGAATATCTTTTAGTTATTTTTCTCGTCTGTCCTGCTCTCCTCATTGCAAAATGTCTACTCAATGTTTTTGTAAAAGAATAAATATAAAAAATGTCAACACGAGATAACGAAAATTTTCGTGTCTATTTGTATTCCATAAGAAATATGTTAATTTACGTTCATTCGTGTTGACACATCTTAGAACTCGTAAAAAATTAACAGGTTGAGGTAAAAAAAAGTAAATAAAAATTTTCGTAATGCTGAATTATAACTAAAACCCCAAATTTAAATGTCGTTTGTTTTTTTTTTTTTTATTTGCCAAAATTATATCAGAGGATTTTAACTCGTGTCGTAAAATTATTATGTTTACGTACCGTACCTGATGAAGAATAACAAGACACCGAACGCTCGAACGAGCACAAGGGACAACGAAAATATTATTATTACTTGCACGCGTGACGGCACGGGACCGACTGAGAATCGTGTGTCGTCGCTCCGACTGCAAACTGCAACGAAGCGCCCCTCTGCGATCGGAACGCCGCCAAACAGCACGCGACTAAAACCGGCGAGTCCGAACACGCTCCCCCAACTCCCCACGAGGATCCTTCCTCACGCTTCTTACCGTTTGTCACGTGTGAAGAATAAATATACATATATACGTATATATTAATTCGTATTATTCATACGGGATTTTCGACTGAATAATAACGATCGAATTTTATATTCATGTATTTATTAACTATAAATATTATTTATTGTGTTTTTAATGATATTTTTTACACTACTTATTTAACGTGCTGCCATTTTGCTAAAAATTATGATCTTGGAGTAAACAAAAAACGATTTTCTTCTTTTTTTGATCAGCGTTTCAGGGAATTTTCCTCAAAAAAATTGTTTTCTCAACCGAACATTGAGAAAAAATAAAAAAAGCACTTACAAGCCTGACTTTAAGGGTTTTTTCATGAGAATTCGATTTCTACGACATTTAAACGGTGTTTCCGATGTTTTTGTGTCCATCGTGTATTATTTAAAATTGACCCACGTTGAATAGAAATGTATATACATTAAACACAGGGGTATGAAACAGATCCGGTGAGATGCACTGGAGTCGGTAGTTTTTCCTGACGGGGATGGGATAAAGGATTTATGTATTTGTGTGCGAATGTCTCCCGTGCACGAACGACCGAGACCGCGAGACGTCGGGACGCGCGTGGGATGGCCATAGAAAGAGAGAGAAAGGGAGGTGGAGAATGAAGAGAGGGGAGGAAAAATGACGACGATAGAACACAACGACGAGTCCACGGAGCTCTGGGTCGCGAAGGTCGTAAACCTTTTACAGATCTCGCGACTATATAGAAATATAGAGATAAACGTTCGTCGCCAACCTAGTCCAAAAAAGGTACTATAGAGAGAAAGAGAGAAAGAGAATGGTAGCTCAAGTACATTCAGAGCAGAAACAGCCAAACTATATATCTATATGAGCACGAACGCGATCTTGCTTTTGCTGAATCAACAACCGTCGCGTTGTTTACGAGCACCAGCAGCCAGCGAGAGGGATAAAAGTCGTCTCGTCACTTGCATCCTTCCCCGTAGTCATATATATTATCCACGTAAACCAAGTTTTATTTCGTCTGTACGTGACAACACTGTTTATATATTATTTCGATTTTTATCAATATTTCAATTGTTTTTCTTTCCTTTTACATAACGGGGAGTCGCGCGCTGGTGCATGGGTGCTGAACGTAACATGGTTCTTGGTTAGGTTTACCGGGCGACGAATGCAAACGATAAATTAACAACAATAACATTTTAACTCAATTTTTATCGTAATATTTGTGAAAAATTAAAAAACGTTGAATAAATTATAATCTCTCGATCTTAAATGAATAAATAATTAGATTTTTCATCGTTTTACGTAAACATTAAATGTTAAGTAAATAAGAATTTTGTCACAGTAATTAATTTGATGATTTTTTGAATAATTTAAAGGAAATTTGAAATAAGTAGTTATTTTAGATAAATGATAAATTGAGTAAATAAAATTAATTTGAGAAATAAAATGGAAAGTTGGAAAAAGTCGAGGGGTGAGGATGCATATGCATTTCTTTCTGTCTTTTTTTCACTCACACACACGCGGAGCGCACTCTTTGACTGGACGAGCTTTTACACCCAGGACAAGAGGCTCGAGTCTCGATCTTTTTCATTTTTTTTTTTTCTATTACCAACTCGTTCACCTTCTTCTCCTTTTTGTCCATCATCGTCCCTGCAAGCTCCCATCTTTATGTGCGTTATACGCACCAACACTTTTCTTTTGCCTCGTTGTACGCATCGAAGAAACGAAAGAGGGAAAAAGAGAGTGAGAGAGAGAGAGAGAGAGGAGAGAGAGAGAGAGAATTGCGCGGTCTTTTTAATTAGCGCGACTCTGTGATCTGCGTCGAGCCCTTTCAAGCTGCTTTACCTTTTCGTCGTTCATGAACATGCTAAATCATATATATATATGAGCTATTTCACGTAAAATTTTCATTCTGAAATCCTTACCATTTCTCTATTGGCACAATATTTGTTTTTCTCAAGATTTTCTCATTTTCATGTTTACGTTTCTCTTTTTAAAAGTTCGTGAAATTACAAGATGTTTAAAAAAACTCGATTTTTCAAAAACATTATTTTTCGATGGTGTTACCCTTCAAATGTAATTTCTAAAAATTTTCTAAATTTCTCTTTCTCTCTCTCTCTCTAGAAATTTCTAAATTTCTAAAAAAAAAAAATTCTAAAAAATTTCTAAAAAAAAATTTCTAAAAAAAAATCGATAACATATCGCAGCTATGAGAAAAAAAATTTCATCTCTATTTGACAGATGCTTAACCATCAAAATGCTTTGTTTCAACATTGTGTTTTTGAAAACGGTAACCATTCTATCTCGAAAACTAAACGACCGATTTGGATGAAATTTGGTACAGAGGCCCTTCACACAGTTTTCTGGTCTCTGTCGAACGATTTTTTTTTAAACGTCATAGTTTTTGTTTCACAAGTAAAAAAAGAAAAAATATTTTGGCAAAATCCCGACTTTACGATTCAAACCTCTGCTATTTTGCGAAAAATGCATTTAAAAAAATTCGGCCTCGACAACGACTGTTTTTTTTTTATCGTCTTTGAGAAAAAAAAATTGTTTTATTTTTGGGTTAAAGCGTACAGTCGGAATCGTGGTTACCGCAAATAGCATTTTGCGAAAAACTGTTTTACTAAAACTAGAGCCACAGCTCATCTAGTTTATTTTTTTTTTAAATAAAATTTCCCGCTTTCATTCACCAGAGTGTCTTTTTAAATATACAAAAAATTATTTCAATAGATACATTTTTTCAGTATGAAAAAAATGATTGAAATTGAGCCTATTTTTGGCATCTCTAGATGTATTTAAGCCCTTAAAACACGTTTTTAACATTTTTTAACTTTCAAGTAGTTTTCTCGTTAAAAACCACTTTGAAAGTCCAATTAAACCATTTTAATAACATTACAAATCGAATTATAAAACTCGAAAAGCTGTTGCTTTTAACTAAATCAAATTAACTCACTTTTTGTCTTTGGAAAAAATGGTATAATTTTGCATAGTTTGTGAAAAAGATAAAAACGTTCGTACCAAATGAAACTTTCACATGGAATGCCTCATGCATTTAATGCAGAGGCTTACTTACCCTTATCATATTCCTGTGAAACTCCCTTGAAAAGCAACTTGCATCTTCGACGATATTACCCTTTGCTCAAATGCAATGTCACACGCACACACATACGATCAAGCTTTATTTCCCTTATCTCCCAGCAATTCCTCATTACCGTTAAATATAACCCTCTATCCTCTATGTATACTCACTCTTATCTCGTCCATCCTCTTCCTTCTTTCATCCCTTTATACTATATCCCTGGGGAAAAAATTGTATCAAAGAGCTCGAACTTCCTTTAAGTCTAATTCAAACAAATCTGTCATAATAAAATGATCAGGATTAATTAATTAAATAATGGCAAGTTTATTATGAAATCTGTAATAATCAAATAATCAGGAATAATTAATAAAATAATTATTTTTTTTTAATTTGAATCAACAAAATTTCTATTTGCTTCAGCTAGAACGCTGTATTTAAATCAAATACATAATGCTGTTTGGGTCCGTTTCTTCGAGTATCCACGTTAAAGCTTCTCGTTCCGGCCACCACGTGGCGCAGGGCGTCGAGGCATTTCTCACCTACGAATTGCGCTCTGGATTTGCATAAATTGCGGGAACCAAAGCATTACTATTATTCTGATTGACTATGTCTAGGAAGACGAACGCGATTTTTTGTACATCCATACCCAGGGTCGCACACTGAGAAAAAAATTTAGTTGACCCTAACAAATTTCGTTTCTCTCAACCAAAATATTTAGTTCGATACGGGCAACAAAATATTTTTGAGATAAGACAAAATAATGTGTGAATGTTGAAATAAGTTATTGGCCGAACCAACAAAACTTTGGTGCAGCTAAACAAATTAATGTAAAGCAACAAAATAACATCCAAATAAAATAATTCATTTATTCGTCCTAGCGATTACCATTTAGTCAATTTGATTATTGAGATTCAAACAAGTATTTTATTGAAGCAACCAAAAAGTATGCATAAGCAAATATATGGTACCAGTTGTTCGAACAAAATCATTTGGCTCCAAGAATTTTTCATGATTTAGTTGAATAAACTAAATTATTTGAGATTCAACAAAAAAATTGTTCGATCCACCAATTTTTCGTCCAACAAAATGGCATTAGTTCGATGAACAAATTTTTTTTCTCAGTGCAGACTCATGAAAATATTATTAAATAATGTTATAAATGAATATAGTATAATTAATATTATAAATATTATAAATAATAATAATATAAATGTTATTTTTATTTCAACTCTCATATTCGTTCAATTTTTAAGATAAAAATATGTCCGATTTTAATACATGTATTAAATTTTTTATTAATCAAGAATATCAAAATATTGTAATAAAAAAAAAATAATTTCTTAACGTTATATAGACCTCTATTTGGCCGTGAGACAAGGAAACGAATTTATTTCATTTAACTAGATCCTAATCGAATCGACTAGATGTTTTTTTCCGGGCGCAATTTGTAATTGTTTGGTAGGAATTTTTATTATTTTCATTAAAAATTACGAGAGACTATCATTTTTATTATTTCAGTTCGATTTATTGATCTATTTATTTATTATGAATGAAGCACATGTGGAAAAATCATCGTCATTAGCAAAAGTTATTAAGTTAGTTAATAATAATAGAACAAACTTTAAGATGACGCGTAGTTCGTTAAAAAATGATGAGACTCTTGTGATATCGTGATGAGAACTCACGTCGATCCTCTCTGAACTGAGATCAGCCAGTCGAGACAAAAAATCTTGAGTCTTGAGTATTTCTTATTGAATCGAATCGTTATCGCGGTTCTGATAAGAACGCCGTGTCACACGACGTTTGTTTATTCGTTTTTTTTTTATCTCGTCCCATATTTTTTGATGATTCGGTTTTTAATTTTTATTTCCTTACCATTCTCACAAATGGTACCTTGACTTTGAAAATTAACTCAATATTTAATCCATTATTTGTGTCAATGATCAATTTTTGACCCACTTTCTTCGTATCGCGAGTGGCCCTGAAATCGATCGAATTTACATGAACTCATTAAACCGAAAATTATTTATCAGCTTTTCAAACATTTGATTCTTTGGAAATCTTTTATTGTTTGTTACAACTTCAATATTGAAATGTGACCTGTATTACAGCAACGAGACTTCTCAATTATTGTTAATTCTGTAACTGTCTAAATTCTTTTAAAAAAACTCACGAATTTTTATCATTTTTTGTTATTATTGAATTTTTGGTTTAATTTTAATTTCAAGAACATCGACTTTCTAAAGTAATTAAAAAATTTTGATACTTCGTTTATTAGTTGTTACTTTTCGATTGACTGCTCCAATCGTGTTTGCAAAACGTCAGAAACTGTTTTCGGTAAACTTTGAAATCAGGTATTTTCTCTTATTTGGTATCTTTTTTTGTCAATATCTTACAAAATAATAAAAATGTCGAGTCGAAAATAAATTGTCTCGTGCATTCTAAACTGCGCTGGAATTTTTTTCTCTCTCTAACACTTGCAATTGAACTATCTAACGCAGAAACGACACATTTTTGACAAGGTTTATATAATTTATGTGTATAAAAATTGACAGACATTTATATTTGGTAAAAGAATTCTTATCGATTTTATTAGAGCGATAAAATATTTTTAAACCTTCTTTGAAACAGATGGTTATCTATTATTTTGGGAATTAGGATATTGCGTTTGTTTGCACAAGTATTCAACTTCATGAAACTAATTTTTGCGTTTTCCCAAATGGGTTAAATCAATATTTACTTTCTGTCATATTTGACGAAGTTTTAATTCGACTTCTGTTCCATTTTTTCCTTGTTTTGAATTTTTTATACACACGTGATATTGATAATGAGTATGAATAATCATAATTAAAACTTCGCATATATAAAAAAAATGAAAAATTTTATCGCCCGCAATCTTTACGTGTGCGATTATCGAAAAAAAAATATTCCAATGAAGAAATTTTTTAAAATTTTTATTAATCGAAATTTGTTAAATGAACTGTTCGCCCATTTTCATTCACGAATTATTCATATATTTATATTACGACTGAATTTAAAGCTTTTTTTACATTCAGTTTAAGAGTTTTGATTGAATACAAAATTTAAAGTCCATTTCTTATGATTATCACGACAATTTTTCAAACACAATTGTTTCAGTATTTCATAATCAAATGTGTAGGGGTTTTATTGAGTTCGAATGATTAAAATTTAATGTATCACATTGTCGACGTTCTAGGCAAACATTTTTCTTTATCGGTGTGAACTCTAAATGAACTGCTGGCTGACCTCTCGACTTTTTGCCCCCTTTGCCCCTCGTTTTCGAGTTAAGAGACTTTTCCCGAGGTTGCTCATCAAGTTTACCGGGAATAAAGTAGACCTCGATGATCCCTGGCAAACGAGTTCGCAGCGAGACTCTCATAGAGAAAAAGAGAGAGAGAGAGAGAGAGAGAGAGAGAGAGAGAAGCTTTGACGAGACTCGTTCCTCAGAGGCAGGAAAGAAAGAGGACGGCTTACAAAACGCCAATCTATCTGAAAAGTTGTCTCTTAAATGAACCTCCGAGTTTTAGTTTCTCCAAGATAAAAAGGGGGAAATTGTCTTGACACCATCTTTGGTACACATCGTCGTCGTCGTCTTCTTCTTCTTCTTCATCGTCATCGTCGTCATTTACAACGATGAACCATATTTACCACTTTTTTTCGACCGATCCTTCTTTCAATCTTACCTCGCATGTAATCTCCTCGCATTTAAAAGAAAAAGAAAAAAAAAACATGTAAAGAACAAGAAAAATTTTCACGTAATAATTCCGACAACGATCCGTGAGATGTTCAAATTACTCAAACGAATAATAACTCGAAACGAATGAAAATTGCGAGCTAGATAAAATGCAATTAGATCGAAGAAGGAACAAAATTGAAGTAAACAAAATTACCAATCACGATTCTCATTTTTCAATAGTTGCGGATTTGTTCTCTGTCTGCATACTTTTTCACATTATTTTTACTCCATTTCTCCTATGAAATTAATGCTGGCTTTCGAAGTCCAGGAATTTCGAAGACGTACTACCTACGTGAGAAAATTTTGATAACGAACCGAGAACTCTAACAAAATATCGTACTCTATCGTAATTCAGGTAATGCAACAAATTTCGACAATCTCGCAGATAGGAGTTGAGCTTGTCTCAACAAACCCAAATATATGAGACAACGTTGCTACAGCAGAAAGCCAGAACATATGGATCATGTCGAAAAATCATTATGTACTATTTCCGAATGACACTTGTTACAAAATCGACATATCGTTTGTCAATACAATATTTCTTCTGGCATATATAATTTTCTCATTGTTTTCCGTCTCTCTATCTACTCCCTCTTTTCCATCTTCTACACTGCCACAATTTATTTATAAAGGGATTTTCTTCTACGTTTTCATGTCAAACCAGCTCGAAGTTTCACTAAAGAAACTTCTGACTGAATTTTTCGTTTAGAAATCGTTTATTTTTCGCTTTGTTTCGATACAATGTAAACTGCGCATCCAAAATGCGTTTACGTAAGTAATAATCAAATTTGGTGAAAATTCTTCCATCCGTAGTGTTCGAAAAATGCTAATTTTATTTCACTTCTTATTTTCTTTTACTCGTATTCGTTTTTTTAATCTCTTCATATTCTTTTTCTTTCTTAATCTCTTCGTTAGTTTTCTTATTGGGGATTTTGATCCTGAACATCGCGTCTTTCACGGCCCAACGATCATCGCCCAACGATGAATCGAATGCAATTTATCCAGCGAGTCCGCAGACGAAAAATGTGTCTGTTGAAATAGTATCTCGCGGCGCAACCCGGTTCTCGGGCAAATTGATTGAGGTATAATTTTAGTTGTGCAAAAAAATATCAAATATCAGATTCTCAATGAATAACATCAATGTAAATTAATTATTTATATTATAAAATTCTTCGCAAAATTTTCTTTTTTAAATTTGAATAAAAAAGTCATGCTTTTTAGAGTTAAGGAATAAAAATTCATCACTATTTATTTTAATCAAATTTGTTATTTTATAATGCAGGAAGTCGCTAAAGATCATCGAAGAAATCTCGTTATTTCTCCACTCGGCGTTACTTTGGCTTTGTCAATGGCATCGTTTGGGGCGAAAAGAGATACCTTGTTAACATTCTATAATGCTCTTGGACTCTCTTTTTATGGTGATCATAGAAAAATTGGATTCCAAACAGTCGTTGATAAGTTGAATGTAAGTTTTGACATTCGATATTCGATAGTAATCATTTGATTACTCGTTTTTTCAATTATTTAACTGTTTTTTACATATTTTCGTAGTCGAATGGATTTATCTTAATCGACGTATTACATTTTTGAATTTATATTTATAAAATTGACTCGTTAGAAGCGTAATAAAGATTTTGAAATTCTTTCAAATTGGAAATATTTCAAATTATACAAAAAAAAAAAAAAAATAGAATATTTTTATTACATTGACGAGCACAAAATTATATGAAAATGAATGACAGAGTTACAAAGCGGTGGAGCTTCATGTAGCAAACGGAGCATTCGTTTCTTCAAAAATTCAACCCAACCCCGAATTCATTGAAGCCACTACGAGAGTTTTTCGTTCGCCAGTACAGAAAGTCGATTTCAATGAATCGTTGAGAGCGAGCAATATCATAAACGGATGGTGCAACAACAAGACGCACAGCCGTATCGAAAAAATTGTTAATGCAGGTAAGACCATTTTCTCTTAGTTGTTTACCTTGGCTATTAATATGTTTTTTTTTTTTAACAATGAAATTATTTACACTTTTGAAGAACAAATAAAATACAATAAATACACTAAAAACCGAATTTTGTTGAAATATTGAAATATTTTGTTGGACGTATTCAACAAAATTATTTCGTCCAGGCAACAAAATTTCAAATATTACAACAAAACTTCGTTACACTGAAAAGAAACTTTATTGAAACGACAAAAATTTTGTTGCCTGGACGAAATAATTTTGTTGAATACGTTCAACAAAATATTTCAATATTTCAACAAAATTCGGTTTTCAGTGTATGAGAAAGTGAAGCAGACTAATATTTTTTCTTGCAGATGAGCTTAACGAAAGTACAGGATTAATCCTCGTGAACGCTGTGTACTTCAAGGGTGGATGGTTGAAAAAATTCAACGCTAATAATACGTTCGAGACTATATTTACCCTTGAGAATGGTACGACGAAGCAAGTGCTTAGTATGAATGCAGTGCACAATCTCCGTTATGGAAAATATCCGGAAGTGAAAGCCAACTTCGTCGAACTTCCATATCAGGTAAATTAATTTATAATAAAAAAAAAAAAGAATTTGGCCAAGCTAAAAAATCGCTTGGTTTTCTGGGAAGAGCTCGAAATTCATTTGCATTTTTGAGCTCTAAAAAATGGTGCGAATTTTTTACCCAAAAAGTATATCAACAAAAATTTAAACTGTTTCAACAGTTGAAACAGTTTAATTGAATAAATTATAAATATAATAAATATAATGAAATAATTATAAATGAAATTCGTGAACTTAAAAAAGGTTTTTCGCTTCGTTTGATCGATACTTCCTGTGATACAATAAAAAAAATAAAAAAAAATGAACTATTATTTCTGCACAGAGCGAAGATCGTGCCCACAAAATGAGCATGTTTATCATACTTCCGGATGAGACAAACGGTCTTGCTCATCTCGAAGCCAACTTCCATAAAATCAGCATCAAAAACCTTCTCAAACGCGGAAGATACCGAAACGTCAATCTTCGGCTACCGAAATTCAGAATTGAAAGTGAAATTGAGCTCAAAGACCCCCTAACACGAGTAAGTACACTGCTCTCCTAAATTACCGTTACTCTTTGGTCACATGATTTTCTTTATTGTAATTTCGCTTGTATTTTGAGACTCCAAATATATGAAAAAAAATGATAGCCAAAATTTTACGATCCATTTTGCATTTGCCACAGATGGATATGGGTGACTTGTTCGATCCGTTCAGAGCAGACTTCACAGGAATCGTCAAGTCCCCTAGACTCGTTTTGGACAAAGTTGTACAAAAAGTTTTCATAGAAATCAACGAAGAAGGCAGCAAGGCTGCAGCAGCGACTGGTGAGAATTTTCAATATTTATCACCCAAAATATGATCCTACTTTGCTTTCGCGATTTCTTGCACATTTCGATTTTTTCATTCGACTAATAATAAATACATTATTGCAATTCTCATTTAAAATACAATTTTTAAGCAAATTTATGGGACTTCCTGTTTGGTTCGTCCTTAAAAAAGTGATAATTTTTTATTAATTCCTTTTTAGCTACTTTCTTCGGATTGAGAATGAATAGAGGACCAAGGTATACCAACTTTATAGTGGACCATCCCTTCTACGCTATTATCGGCACAACAGACGAAAATCCTCTGAATGTCTTCACCGGTCGATTCACCGGTTAAGAAAATAAAATCTCCTCATTACTCACCTCCATCTTGAGATATACTTAAAATCTCTAAATCAAGAGACGCGGTAGCGACTCGACGCCAAATATTAAATAGATAAAAAAATTTAAGGAATTATCAATGCACTATTTATCCAATAAAAATGTATTACGAAAAAATTTGGGTAAATATTCAGAAGAGCAACTTTTCCGAAAAATGGTGATAGAATTTTTTTTTCTTTCCTATTAGTTAATAGGCATGTCTAATAATGATAATCCGTCGGGGGAGCTTGAAATTTTTTCATAGAACTTGGTTTTTAGCAAAAAACCAATTATTCAATTTTAGCATTTTTCCAGTTTTCAGTCATTATAGGCATCATTATATATATATGAGGTATTTCACGTCAAACCGGCGGACTTTTTCCCTGACCCTCGCCGACTTGGGTAATTATTTTTTATATGATTATATGAAGTCTAAATGACACCCTGAAATTTTTTCAGATTTTTCTGAACAGCCATTTTTGAAAAAAAAAAGATCCAAAAAAAAGCCCCTTTTTAAAAATCTGAAAAAAATCCTAAAAATCGGTGATTATATGCCAAACATTTTAAGCTATCGCCCGTAGTGGAAGTACGATTTTTTCTGTGTTTTTATGAGCTATTAAAGTTGAAAAAATTCTCAAAAAATCAAGAACCACTCATTTCAGGCCAATAGTTGAATATTTTCGTACCCAAAAAATTTTTTGGGATATTTTAGACCAGTACGAGACAAAAAAAATTGAGCCAGGCAAAAAGTTGAGGTATTCATCTTTATTCATTCATATGTTATAAAAATCAATTCTTTTTGAGGATCCTATGGGATCGGTGTTCTAATTTTGATTTGATTGTTCGAAAATTGTGACGAAAATTAGTTTTAGGCACCAAAATATTCAACTATTGGGCCGGAGTAAGTGTTTTTCGATATTTTTGGAATTTTTTAACGTTATTAGCCGATTAACACACAGAAAAAATCGTACTTCCACTACGGGCGGTAGCTTAAAATGTTTGGCATATAATCACCGATTTTTAGGAATTTTTTCAGATTTTTAAAAAGGGGCTTTTTTTGGATTTTTTTTTTTTCAAAAATGGCTGTTCAGAAAAATCTGAAAAAATTTCAGGGTGTCTTTTAGACTTCATATAATCATATAAAAAATAATTACCCAAGTCGGCGAGGGTCAGGGAACAAGTCCGCCGGTTTGACGTGGAATACCTCATATATGTCATCTGGTGACAAGTGCGAATTTTCGAGCCAGGAATTCGATTTGATTGATTTTATAAAATTGCACTTTTTTGTTACTTTTTTTTCCCTTCTTTTATATTCCTATTTTTGGCATCGCCAAAATTTTTTATCTTTTGACAAAGTCGCCAATTGGCCACACTCCGAACACTTTATTTCTTTTGCCAGAATGTCGTGATCTTTTAAAAAATCGAGACTTTTTCCGCGATCTTGAAATATTTCAATAGCTTTCACCAGTGACACATTACACCCGGCACAAGGCATTTTGAAATCTGAGACAATTTACGTTTATAATTTATTTTGAAACACTATTAATACATATTCTACACTGTGAAGTTGTTTTGAAAATGAATTTTTTTGCACAGTTTGTTTTCAAAATAAATCCTTCGTGTGAATAATAGCTCAGTACTATCTGTGAATTTGTTTCGGCAATAAATATACAAACTCAAAGCATAGTTTGTTTTGAAAATAAATCCTTCGTATATATCCATGTTATAATAAGGCCTGTTGTGTTTGACAAATGGAAAATCGTTAAAATTTGATGATTGATTTTTGCTAAAAAAACTAATTTCTATGAAAAAATTTCAACGTCCCCCGACCGATTATCATTATTATTAACTGATAGAAAGCCTATTAACTGATAGAAAAGGAAAAAAATTCTATCGCCATTTTTCGGAAAAGTTGCTCTTCTAAATATTTACCAAAATTTGTTTCGTCTTATCGGCATTACATATTTTGTAACAAAAATCCATAAAAACAATGTAAATGATCACATTTTTGGAATCTGGAACGAATAAATAGATTTATGTTTATTACTTTATTCTGCTACTAACTACTTACAATAATTCATTGATATCTTGAGGATGAATTTAATTGTGCAACTTCTTAGGCAAAAACAAAGTTTTTGCAATTATGCTACGAAATGACGGATTTTTTTGTACTGTGCGAGGAAATAAAGTTTCAAGAAAAGATTATATTTGTAAGTTATGATGCATTTTGCCTTTTCCACAGATAGAATTGGGTTAAATATTCGATTCGCGAAAAGCAGATTTCTTAGGATTCTTTACACCTCCTGGACTTTTTACGAATTATACATCGAACGTTCCAAAACATGGAACAACTATCGTAATAAACGAAATCTGATAATAGAATGGTGCGGAAAAATCTCGAACATGTAAATCTGCAACAAAAGAACTTGTTTACAAATATACATTGGGGCCATTTAGACCCCGTGTGACCAGGAAGGGTTAAAAACAATTTCTAATGTTTACGATCTTCTATTTCGTACTCAGACTCCTGGTGATATCCATCATTCGACGCTGACCATTCCTTCTACTCAGTTATCGCTAAAACAGGCAGTAATCCTATGAAGTGTCCTCCCATCGTCCGTTTCACCGGCGAATAATGAAAAATCTCCTGACTGCTCATCTCGATTTGATGTTTCATTAAAAAACTTCAAATCAACAGAACACTATTCATGCAAAAATAATTTGAATAGGAAAAATAGTCTATCGCCTCGTTACCATTACATTCGTCGATGTAAACAAAATGAATAAGAATTATCACAATTGAAATCACCTTAAAATACATAAAACTATTACGATCCAAATTTTCACACTTTTTGAAGCTGAAAGAAATTCTTGACAAATTCATTACTAACTAGTTAACAATGTATTTAAATTTTAATAATAAATTAACGATTGAAATTCTTGGAACATCTACATTGCTCTTGATGAAAATAATGAAGGATTTCTTGTTCAGCTTTTTTTCGTAAAAGCATTTGTAGCTGATAACCACGAATAACTTCAAAACCACGAATTTTTAAGTACGATAGACGTAAACAAAAAAGTCCTTAATCTGTCGAAATGGAGGAAAAACGAAAAACTTTATTCCAGTTAAGGAAATTCACGCGAATCTAATGATAATTCGAAAATTTCAACTTTGACGGTTAAAATTTGGAAATATTATAGAAAAATATACCGTACATCTATCGCCGGAATTATTTTTGGATCCACCATCTAGTTGTCAAGAAAACAATTTATGAAAATCACATAAGAGTCTATATGGGGCGTTCCACGCCAAATTGGACGGTCTGAAAAATTTTGATTTTTGATTTCCTCAATTTTTTGATATTTTTTAGTACCCCTCAAAAGAGCCTTTTTGATAAATTTTGAGATTTTTTTATTACTTATTAAAAAAATATCAAATTTTCAAAAAAATCGTTCTTTTTTGCTTCCTCATAAAGGAAGCTATGTGACGGTAAAAAATTTTTTTTCCAGTTTTCAATGTCAATGTGCTCAAAATGTCCCAAAACGTCGAAAAATCATATCTAGAAAAAATGTTCGGATGTATGTGTGTATGTGTGTGTGTGTGTGTATGTTATGGCACTGCAAAATTCAAACGCTTATAACTCGAAAACGATTTGAGATACTGAGCTTCCGTTTTGCACAGATGTTAATCTATACAAGCTCTTCATTCTCTGATAATTTTGTCAGAATTTCAAAAAAAATACGAATCCTACGACGTTTTGAAATTTTCAAAAAAAGGGTGTCGACGCTCTAACTTTCGAAAATATTAAGATTTATTACTAATTTTTTTTTTATAAATAGATTATCATAATAGGAAGATTGGTATTGAATTTGGGAAATATCGGTTGAGCGGTTTAAATTTTATGATTTTTCGAATTTCACGAAAATTCGAAAAATCGTCTAACCGCTTTAATTTTTGCAAATTTTGTAAGATATTGTGTATAAGTCTGTACTTCCAATGCTGAAAGCTTCCTCTATGAGGAAGCCAAAATGAAAAATATAGCACCTCATAGAGTAAGCTTTGAGCATCATGCATCTAGAGCACCGTGCATCTTGAGCACCGTGCATCTTGAGCACCGTACATCTTGAGCATCTTGCATCTTGAGCATCGTGCATCTTGAGCACCGTGCATCTTGGGCACCGTGCATCTTGGGCACCGTGCATCTTGAGCATCGTGTATCTTGAGCATCGTGCATCTTGAGCACCGTGCATCTTGACCATCTTGAGGAAGCAATTTGCAAATTTTAATTTGCAGCATTTTTGGTTTTTTGTTCATAACTTTCTTAATAATGGTCCAAATTAAAGTTTTTTTTTCTAAATCTTTGTTTTTTGATGGCCTTTACTGAAAAAAATACAAAAAAAAATATTTAAAGTGTTTTTGATTAAGATTTTTCAGTTTGAAATTTTAAATCGTGTTTTTGAAAGTGAGTGCATCTTTCGATTTTTTTGAAATTTTTTTATTTCAAACTACTATTCTTTTAACAACTTTTAAGACCGGTCCGCTCGTCGGCCCTTCATAATTACTATTTTTTTTTCGATTTTTGAAAATTTGAAATTTTTTTTTTCTCTATAAATCATTATAAGTACCGATTTTTGTCACTGTATACACTTTCTTTACTTATTTTAAATAATTGTAATACTTTCTAATTGTTAATGGGTGTTTAATATCAATAAGTAAACGTTAAGTCTATTTATAAACAATTATAACAAACATTTTCATTTATTTTCGTGTTCTTTTAAAAATTGTTTAAAAATTATATTATCAATGCTATTTTTTGTTGCAAAGTATTTTTTTTTAATTTAAATAATAATATCTTTATGAATTTCTATTCAATTTAAGAAGAGCGGCACATCTTAATGAATGATTTTCTCACGTGGTGGTGGTGCTGCTGACTGTTTCCAAGAAGCAACGGAAATATATTAGCTAAGAAGTATTCTAGTTCACATAATAATCGTTTATGTAAAATTTTTAAAAGAACATGAAAATAAATACAAACGTTTGTTATAATTGTTTATATATAGACTTAACGTTTACTTATTGATTTTAAACACCTACTAACAATTAAAAAGTATTGAAATTAATTAAAAATAAGTAAAATCAGAGTATACAGTGAACAAAATCGGTACTTATAGTGATTTATAGAGAAAAAAAATTTCAAATTTTCAAAAATCGAAAAAAAATAGTAATTATGGAGGGCCCACGACCGGACTGGTCTTAAAAGTTGTTAAAAGAATAGTAGTTTGAAATTAGAAATTTTGAAATAAAAAAAGTGCACATTACCTTCACATTGCGATAAGATGACTGATACCCATCGGTATTATTGAATAATAAACTTCTTACAACAACAAACGAGATTAAATATCTAGGCATGTACTTAGATAAAAGGCTAACCTGGCAAAAACACATAAAAACTAAAAGAAAGGAACTAGACATCAAGTTGAAAAAATTATAGTGGCTTATCGGAAGAAACTCCCAGCTATCTTTGGAAAATAAACTACTAATATACAAAACAATACTCAAGCCCGTCTGGACATACGGTGTGCAACTGTGGGGAGCAGCCAGCAAATCTAACATAAATATACTACAAAGATAGCAATCAAAATTACTAAGAATCGTCGCCAATGCTCCCTGGTATATCTCGAATAAACACCTACACAACGACTTAAAAATAGAATATATTACCGAAACCATTCAGAAACACAGCAAGAGATATCAGGAAAGACTGGACAACCACCCGAATGAACTGGCGAGAAGAATCCCAAACCGTCACAATGAAACAAACAGGCTTAAGGGAGTTGTATCGATATTTATATGACATCATACGAAAAATACATTATATTTGATTATTCCAAGTTAATGTATTGAAATTTGGCGTGAATCTTCTTGAACAGCATTTAATTATGTGTGAAAAATTTGGAGAGGTTTCACCGTCTAGTAATCGAGATATGCATTGTTGAAAATGACAAGTTTAACATGAGCTCTTATGGAAGCTTTAAAAAAATTGCGAAATTCAGCAATAAATATCTCAATTTTGAGACGATGAATCATCGGCATATTCCGCCAGAAGTTTAATACCATATTAAGCTTTCTATTTACAAAATTTTATTGTGTAAAGTTGGAAAATAATTTTTACATGAGAAACGCTATAACCTCCTTAAACGTGCGAAACCACTCGATTTAATCAACCGCTTCATTAATTGAAAGACAAACAAATAAAGAAATAGGTAAAATAGATATCGATATCGATGGATATCGTGTCTAATATAACTACATTTTATATTGAGACTAATTATTAAATATCCCTTGGGATAGATTGTAATTAAAAATATTGTCAATAAAAAACAAAAAACAATCAAAAATCGAAAAAAAATAGCAATTATGGAGGGCCCACGACCGGACCGGTCTTAAAAGTTGTTAAAAGAATAGTAGTTTGAAATAAAAAATTTTGAAAAAAATCGAAAGATACACTCACTTTCAAAAACACGATTTAAAATTTCAAACTCAAAAATCTTAATCAAAAACACTTTAAATATTTTTTTTTGCCTTTTTTTCTGTAAAGGCTATCAAAAAACAAAGATTTAGGAAAAGAAGCTTTAATTTGAACCATTATTAAGAAAGTTATGAACAAAAAACCAAAAAAGAGCGATATTTTTGAAAATTTGATATTTTTTTAACAAGTAATCAAAAAAATCTCAAGATTTACCAGAAAGGCTCTACTAAAAAATATCAACAAATTGAGGAAATCAAAAATCAAAATTTTTTAAACCTTCCGATTTGGCGTGGAACGCCCCATATGTATAAGGATTCAAAAAATGTGATTTTCATAAATTTTTTTCTTGACAACTAGACGGTGGATCCAAAAATAATTTCGGTGATAGATGTACGGTATATTTTTCTATAATATTTCCAAATTTCAACCCTCAAAGTTGAAATTTTCGATTAACATTATACAACAGGCAAAAATCATCTGAATGTCTTCACCGCCTGCTTCACCGGTTGATACTAAAAAATCTCCTCATTACTCATCTCGATTTGAAGCTTCACTCAAAGGCTTCAAATTAACAAAACACTAAAATCACTAAACTAAATTTTTTTAAATAACACTAAAATATATATATTTTTTTTAATTGACCAGCTGATCAATCAAAACCTCTGATTGGCTGGTGCAGTCATCCGGAAGGATGAGCATGCATATATAAGGACTACCTGAGACCAGGGAGCTTCAGTATCGGAGCTTTCAGCCCTGATGATGCAAACTGTAACGTTTGCGAAACGTCGGCAATACGCTGAAACTCTACACGGCATCCATCCGGAAGCCATGAACTATTGTAACAATAATGGCCATGAAAGCCTCAAAACTAAAACACTATTTACACGAAAAAAAAATGTAATACCAACAAATTTGTTTCGTCCCATCGCCATTATATATTTTGTAACAAAAATCAATAAAAATGATATAAATTACTTTTTACTTTTTATGCTTTTGTATAAAAATACTTTTCGAAGCTGGAAGAAAAACACATAATTATTTGGGGTAAAATTATTGAAACTTTGGGAGAAACTAGTTAAACTAAGCCAGAAGCAACCACTTTTGACGATTGACCACGATTGCCCAATTTTTTTTCAATATCAAGATCCCCGAATATTCTCTAACTATTTTTCTCTGGTCTTGTTGAAGCGAGAGGTACGGCCAAGCTCATGAACTTTGCTCGCAATACATCAATGACGATACGGAGACTGGCCGAAATCCCCTGCTCTCTCCACGATTCTTGCTGGCTAATGAAACGATTTTCCATATTTCCGTACATTTCCCCCGAAAATCTCATGAAATATTATAGGCGGTGCAATTAGTAAAATCCTTATAAAAGCTCTTGGCCTAGCAAGTAGGCCCAATGAAATAATAAAATTACTGTATTCCTCAACGAGTTTTGTCATGTGATCGAAAAAACGAGCAGGAGGCTAACGAGACTGCATATTATTTGGCGAACGGTCGTACTGTGTGACGATCCAAAAAAATCCTTGATAGTAATACGTGAGAAAATATTAAATGAAGCTTAAGACACGGAAAAAAGCTTGTTTTCAACAAAAGCCATGTAAAGGAGTGCCATAATTTTGAACGTGAAACTATTCAAATATATTTCACGACTATGGCCGAATGATATGTCGAAATCTCAATGCAAATAGTGAGAAACTCGTATCATCGATAAGAAATCGAAAAAGCAAATACATATGTAGCGAAAACATTCTGTATTTTTCTCGAATCACACTTGTTACAATAAAGTATATGAACGTATATGAATGTAATCCCACAATGTTTATTCTCATACACGTAAGTGTCTCGTCATTTGGTGTCTCTTTCTCTACTCCATTTTAATCATGTTCTACGGGTGCTACGATTTCGTTATAAAGCCAATTTCTCCGTCGTTTTCGTATCACACCGGCTTGAAGTTTTGCTCACTAAACTTCTGAGTGTTAGACATTTTTCGTTGAAAATTGGTTTATTTTTCGTTTTTCTTTTCTCTACGATTCATACTGCGCATCAAAAATGCGTTTACGTAAGTAATTAAACTGGTTGAAAACTTTTTTTCAACAATACTGTTTTAACCCATTAACGCCGAGGTGATCAGAATTTTTACTAACTTTTCAACGTGTTTATTTATTATGTTATCGGACCAAAAAAATAATGCAATACCTCTATTCCTACGCGGAATTCGATGCTCTTTTAGAATCTGAGCTCAAAATTTCGATTAGACACCGAGAAAAAAAAATATGGCCGATTTAAACGTGAAAAACGTGAAAATTTTCGAAAAAAAAATTTTTTCGCATTTTTTTTCACAATGATACCGCAAAGCTATCAACTTTTTACAATGATCAGAGGTGATCATGGCACTCGAACATTAAGAGGAATTTTTTTCAGAAAAATTCAGCGACGCGTTTTTTCAAAATGGCGGCGAGAATGAAAAAATTTTATAAAAATATTAATCTATCGGTTTCTTCAAAACTATAAACTTGAGAAAAAAATTTCTAAGAACAAAAATGGCTTAAAATTAGTCGAAGAATACTCTTAAATTTTTTCAGAATTTTTGAAAACAATTTTTAATTTTCGAAAATTTCAAAAATCCAATTTTTCAAAAATACCTGAAAAATTTTTGGAAAAATTTCCTTCAAGTGTTCCTTGACTACTTCTTTTCTGATTCTGTGCATATACATTGTTTTTTTCTACTCTTAGCATTACCCAGAGACAACGGCGTGGACGTGGTAGAACTTTGTCTCCTTTGGGGTGCTTTTTTTTCGTGAGTCCCCTTGCCTCTCACGTTTCGGGGTGCTTTTTCGTGAGTCCCCTTGCCTCTCACGTTTCGGGGTGCTTTTTTTTCGTGAGTCCCCCTGCCTCTCACGTTTCGGGGTGCTTTTTTTTCGTGGGTCCCCTTGCCTCTCACGTTTCGGGGTGCTTTTTTCGTGAGTCCCCTTGCCTCTCACGTTTCGGGGTGCTTTTTTTTCGTGAGTCCCCTTGCCTCTCACGTTTCGGGGTGCTTTTTTTTCGTGAGTCCCCTTGCCTCTCACGTTTCGGGGTGCTTTTTTTCGTGAGTCCCCTTGCCTCTCACGTTTCGGGGTGCTTTTTTCGTGAGTCCCCTTGCCTCTCACGTTTCGGGGTGCTTTTTTTCGTGAGTCCCCTTGCCTCTCACGTTTCGGGGTGCTTTTTTTTCGTGAGTCCCCTTGCCTCTCACGTTTCGTGGTGCTTTTTTTCGTGAGTCCCCTTGAATCTCACGTTTCGGGGTGCTTTTTTTCGTGAGTTCCCTTGCCTCTCACGTTTCGGGGTGCTTTTTTCGTGAGTCCCCTTGCCTCTCACATTTCGGGGTGCTTTTTTTCGTGAGTCCCCTTGCCTCTCACGTTTCGGGGTGCTTTTTTCGTGAGTCCCCTTGCCTCTCACGTTTCGGGGTGCTTTTTTTCGTGAGTCCCCTTGCCTCTCACGTTTCGGGGTGCTTTTTTTTCGTGAGTCCCCTTGCCTCTCACGTTTGGGGGTGCTTTTTTTTCGTGAGTGCCCTTGCCTCTCACGTTTCGGAATGCTTCTTTTCGTGAGTCTTCTTGTCTTTCATTTTAACATTTCTTTTATCAGTGCTTTTTTGCCCAACAATTATTGCATACATATAGATTGCATTTTTCACAATAGATCCTTGTTCTTATTGGACATTTTTTATTTGAACAATTTTTTAATTTGTCCCTATTAGATCGTGTATGAAGTGTTTTACTTGTTTGACCTTTTTGAATATAATATTTAGCAATTGAAGTAGTTAACTCTTTTATTCCACTTTTTTTCTTTCCATCACGTGTAGCATTGAAAATTACGTGGGCATTTGTAATGGATGCCTGTATAAATCTTATAAAAACGACCCATGTCCATTTTTTGGAACGTATACTTGGAAGTACATTATTGCAGTGTCCATCATGCACGTCAACACCACCCATAAATTTGTTGTACAAATGAAAAGCTTGCGGAAAAGGTATATCAGTTTTGGATCGAGCCTCTGAACTATATCTTCTCGAAGTTGATAGTAGACTTACACCTGCAGCAGTTGAAGCTATTGAAACGGGCTTCGAATCCATAATAGTGATGAAATTTATGCCACTATTTCGATCATGTTTTACAATGTAAGTACCTCGTGGAGCTTTCTTTTCAAGTATATTCTTTTCTTTGACTCGATTGTCTCTGATAGTGCCAGTGCATTTCAAACGTAATTTTTGCAAGTGAAAAATTAAATCCATATTTGTAAAAAAATTATCAAAGTACAAATGAAATGCAGGGATTTTATTATAATTTATTAGCCGAAAAAAAGGTTCTAATAAATGCAATACTACACGAGTACCTAAAGCACATTTTACTAATTTGTTTCCGGTTTGGGAATTTTTGCCGCAATATAGATCTAAATTTAGTAGATAGCCGTCTGAAGTGCATAAACCCCAAAATTTCAAACCAAACCTTATTGGTTTCCCTCGAATAAATTGTTTCAAAACAGTTTTTGCATAAGACTTGGCCATCATTTCATCAATAGATATAGAAGTTTTCCATATTCCGAAATTTAGGAGGTTGTTTTGGAAAAGTTTCAACATCGAACGAACCCGCCACCCTCTATCGTTTGGATCCTTGTCTTCAGCTTTTGAATATTTTATTTTAGACTTGATTTCTTCAAACTTATCGTGAGTCATTGCAGAAGAAACAATTTCACTAGATAAGAATGGATCAGATGACCAGTAATCTCTCTGAGACTTTCTTTTATTGAATGAACTGAAAATAACTATACCTACAAAAGTGTCAAGATCTTGTAATTTCAGATCATAATTATTCTCTTTAGACGCATCAATTATATATTGTTTCATTTCGGCGGAAAAAAAGGTTTCAAACAATTGGAAAGGCTCGCACGCCTGTATATTATTTTTTGTAGCTTCAGATAATAATATTGTTTCTTCACAAGTATTTGGATATAATTTCTCGCCATCGATCCAAATGAATTCGTGATTTTTTCAAGTTTATCTAAGTTTCCAGAATAAGTAGCACAAGCTTTTTTATAAGTAATATTTGGTATTGTGAATTCATGTTCAGAATCTGAATCAGATATCGAATCACAATCGGAATCAGAATCATCGGAGCCTGAATTGTCTGCATTCGGAATCAAAATGTTTTCGTCGGAATCACTATCCGAATAATCTGATTCATACTCTGCATGCAATGAAGCAGAAGATTTTGAACGTTTTCGTGACATAACAAATGTATTGAAAAAGTGAAAACTAATATTTTTTTTATATGCTTTACCTATAATTCATGTAAAAATTGTATACAACATATGTGTCCATGCACAAGTGAAAGGATATACGAGTTTGTTCGTGAATTTTGTAGTGGTAGATAGAAACAAAATTTTATGTACCATTCAAGAAAATTTTTTTTCTCTAAACCTATAGACTTTACGAAAGAATTTTTAACAACAAAAAAGTCTTACAATTAGTCAAGGAACACTCTGAAATATTTCCAAAAATTTTTCAGGTATTTTTGAAAAATTGGATTTTTTGAAATTTTCGAAAATTAAAAATTTTTTTCAAAAATTATTAAAAAAATTAAGAGTATTCTTCGACAAATTTTAAGCCATTTTTGTTCTTAGAAATTTTTTTCTCAAATTTATAGTTTTGAAGAAACCGATAGATTAAGATTTTTATAAAATTTTTTCATTATCGCCGTCATTTTGAAAAAACGCGTCGATGAATTTTTCTGAAAAAAAATCCTCTTAATGTTCGAGTGCCATGATCACCTCTGATCATTGTAAAAAGTTGATAGCTTTGCGGTATCATTGTGAAAAAAAATGCGAAAAAAAATTTTTTTCGAAAATTTTCACGTTTTTCACGTTTAAATCGGCCATATTTTTTTTTCTCGGTGTCTAATCGAAATTTTGAGCTCAGATTCTGAAAGAGCATCGAATTCCGCGTAGGAATAGAGGTATTGCATTATTTTTTTGGTCCGATAACATAATAAATAAACACGTTGAAAAGTTAGTAAAAATTCTGATCACCTCGGCGTTAATGGGTTAACAGTTCTGATATTTTGAACTTTTAATTTTTATTTATTTGTATTTGTTTTTCTTAAATCTTTAACCTTTTTTGTTTTCTCCGTTAGTTTTCTTATTGGGGATTTTGATCCTCAACGTCGCGGCTTTCGCCGCTCAACAATCATCGTTCGACGATAAATCGAATGCAAAGTATCCAACGTCTCGGTTTTTGAGACAAGTATCTGTCAACCGAGTAGTTAGAGGGGCAGCCCATTTTTCGGGCAAATTTGTTAAGGTATTTCAATAAAAGATAGTTATTTCAATGAAATATTAAAAATAGCTTGCTATTAATCCTCGACTTTTGCTGCACTGCAAAGCAGTGCGATGCAGCGACACCAAATCTCGCAAGTTTTTTATTTCTTTAATAACATTTATAAGAAGACAAATGTAACAGGCGAAAATGGTAAAGAATAATTTTTATTGCAATAAATAATTAAAAATAAAATAACGAAATAGAAAGGGCATATTTTTGGAATATTTTCTCGTTTAATAAAAATTCACGTGAAATTATTTAAAAAAATTGTTATCCAAGCGAAAAATCATGCTAGTTGTAGGGTTCCGAAAGAAATATCAAGTACGGTATAAAATTATTTTTTTCCTCGTGCAGGAAGTCGCCAAAAATGATCGAGACAATCTCATCGTTTCCCCACTTGGTGCGTCGCTGACTCTGTCAATGGCATCGTTCGGGGCACGAGGAAATACCGAAACCGTATTTCGCGAGGCTCTTGGACTCTCTTACATAGACAAACGTAAAAAAATTGGATTCCAAACAGTCATTGATCAACTGAATGTAAGTCTCGATGTATGATAATAATTATTTAACTTTTTCAGGCGCGCGTATCTTCCAAACGAAATGATTTCTGTTAATTATCAATTTTTTAAATTTATATTTATAATATGTACTTGCTAGAAGTGAAAGGCTTTTTTAGAGTCATAAAAATTAATACGATTACTTTTTTGAATATTAATTTTTTTTAAGCTAAAAGAAAATTACTTCGATTATACAAGTAAATTAGAACGTTTTCTAACTTTTCAATGGTGCAATATTCCTCGTATGGATAACAAAAAATATAACTAAAAATTGATTGCAGAGCTACAAAGAAGTGGAGCTGCACGTAGCCAACGGCGTATTCGTTTCTTCAGGAATTAAGGTTAACCCTGAATTTATTGAAGTCACTAGAAACGCTTTCCGTTCATTAGTGCAGAATGTCGATTTCAGCAAATCGGATGAAGCAGGAAAGATCATAAACGGATGGTGCGAGAAGAAGACACACAGCCGTATCAAAGAAATTGTGAATGCAGGTGGGACCATTTTCTCTTATTTGTTTTCCTTGCTCGTTAATATATTTTTTAAACAATTAAACTAGTTACATTTGTTAAAAAATAAATAAGAAAATAATGCGAGGACATTAAATTGTTTTCTCATAATATTTCAAACCATTGTGTCCTTTTTTTAGCCAAAAGTTTGCCGTTATTAAATAATCAATAAGTTCTAAAGTAAAATAAAAAAAAAAAAAACGACTACAAATTTTCTTGCAGACGATCTTAACCCAAATACGGCTTTAATTCTCGTTAACGCCATATATTTCAAGGGCACATGGTTGAAAAAATTCAACCCCGAGCTAACAGACGATCTTTCGTTTTATCGTGAGGATGGTACGTTGAAAGACGTGCCTGCTATGAATGCAATACATAATGTCCGTTATGGAAAATATCCAGAAGTGGATGCCGAATTCATTGAACTTCCTTATCTGGTAAATAAAATTCGCATTAAAACAATATTTCGGGCAAGATAGAAATTCGTTTGTGCAGTATCAAAATTTGACCGTATTTTTTTTTGAGTGAAGCACGAAATTTACGTGAATTTTTAGGCTGCAAAAAAGCTCCGAATCATGTGAACAAAAAAATGTATTTGTACTAATTTAAACTGGTTCCGAAGTTGAAAAATTGGCGATGAACAAGAAAATCGCTTCGTTTCAACGTTACTAAGTTTGATACCATAAAAATAATAAACACAATGATTATTTCTGCACAGAGCAAAGATAGAGACCACAATATAAGTATGTTCGTCATACTACCGAAATCGAAGGATGGTCTTGTCGATCTCGAGAAAAACTTTGAAAGAATTGATATCAAACAACTTCTTAGTCGCGGAGAATACCAAGATGTCAATATCTTCTTACCGAAATTCAAAATTGAAAGTGAACTTCAGCTCAACGAACCCCTGAAACGAGTAAGTACACTGCCCTACTAAATTATAGTTACTCCTTGGTCACGCCATATTCTCTTTTGTAATTTTGCTCGTATTTTGATGTTCCTAATATATGACAAAAAAATGAATGTCAAAATGTTACGATCCAATTTGCATGTTCCACAGATGAAGATGGGTAACATATTCGATTCGTACAAAGCAGACTTTTCAGGAATCATCGCGTCCCCTGAATCTTCTGCGGATAACCCGCTAGATTTTTCGGGCGAAGACTTTAAAATCCACGGGTCCAATAGATTTGCTATAAGCAGAGTTGTGCAAAAAGCTTTCATAGAAATCAACGAAGAAGGCAGCGAAGCTGCAGCAGCGACTGGTAAAAATTTACATTAAAAATGCAATCACCGAATAAATTTGGAGGATCTCCCATTTCGTACATAGATTCAAAAAAAGTAACGTATTTTCCTTATCTTTTCAGATGCAGCATTCGGATTCCGAATAGGTGGTGGACCACGTCATGTGTCTTTCGTCGCGAACCATCCCTTCTACGCTATTATCGCTACAACAGGCAAAAATCCTCTGAATCTCTTCACCGCTCGCTTCACCGGTTAAAATCATAAAATCTCCTCACTACTCACCTCAATTTGAAGCTTCATTCAAAAACTTCAAATCAACAGAACACGATTTGTACAAAAAATTATTAAAAACAATAAAAATTATATGGTCTCTTTGCCATTACATTCGTCATTGTAAAATAAAATGAATAAAGCATATGAAAATTATTAGACTTTTAGAAGCTGGAAGGAATTCTCGACAAATAGAATTGTAAGACATGCTTCTTGTTTTTTCTGCTATCAACTAGTTGATGATGTAATGAAATGCTATTAATAAATCAACTATTGAAATTCTTGGAACCTTCATATGTCTCTTGACAAAGCAAATGAAGAATTTTTGCACCACTCTTCCCTGAAAAACAGAATTTGTATACTTATGCTTCAAAACTACGCATTTTGAAGTGCCTTTACGTGAGAAAACATTGAACAGTTAAAAGCAATATACATAAACAAAAAAGAGTCCTCAGTCTATCGAGATGAAGGATCGACGAAATACTTTGCACGAATTGAGCTTGTTTAAAAAAAAACATCCAGATATATATTGCGACGAATTGAATTCTCGCGCACTTAAATTTATTTATCCGATGATTTCTCCTCTTCCTTATTCCTCTGGGTCATCGAATTCGTGTCGCTGGGCTTGATCAGGGAGACGAAATAAGTTCACTTCACACTTATGAAATTCCCTTTTGTTAAAGTTTATTGTTCGCATAACTTAATTTATACAGTGTTCATACGTTTCCGCGTTTATTATACGCTTGTGTTTGATTAACATATGCTTTCGTACTTATCGCGCCATCTCTTATCGGTTTCGTATTTATTACAATTTCTCACACGTTTATTTGCGCGTTTACCGATCAACACCGCAAGTAATCAAGGGATCGGTAAGGTAGGAATCTTAATTATCGGGCGTCGCCACTGGCGTTCCAACTGCTCGCGGGGAAAAGGACTTTGAAATATTTTAGGATCGAGCATCGCTTCACTTGCGTTCCAACTGCTCGCGGGAAAAAGGACTTTGAAATATTTTAGGATCGATCGAGCGTCTCCACTTGCGTTCCAACTGCTCATGGGAAAAAGGACTTTGAAATATTTTGGAATCAAGAGTCTCCACTTGCGTTCCAACTGCTCACGGGAAAAAGGACTTTTAAATATTTTAGGATCGAGCATCGCTTCACTTGCGTTCCAACTGCTCGCGGAAAAAAGGACTTTGAAATATTTTAGGATCGAGCGTCTCCACTTGCGTTCCAATTGCTCATGGGAAAAAGGACTTTGACATATTTTGGAATCGAGCGTTTCCACTTGTGTTCCAGCCGCTCGTTGGTAAAAGGACTTTGGAAATATTTTAACTATCATTGCTCGTCTCTATTCGCGTTTCAACTGACCAATTCTAGTAGAAATATTAGGTAGGAAAAGTAGATTACTTACGATTTGATAAGTTGATGAATAACTGTCGGTATTGACCGACGGTCGGCCTTTTATACCTGAAATTCGGCGTTCCCTCCTTATCCGATACCGCACCGCGTCAAATTAGGGACAATCCTTATCGATTTATTATCATCATGATCAATAATGCGTCATTTCTCGACTAATTCTGTTTCCTAATCTTCTACGCTTGTGCTCTGGTTATTATGTCGGAGGTGATGGAGAACGCTCAGGCTCCGAACGATTTTCCGGCTCATTTATATTTTGACCATGCGGTAATTCATAGTTTGACCATGCTTTTCATGCTTCTAACATAGGCTTACCGGCTCCTTACCAATCCTATTCTTCTATTTAACGTCTATGACGGAATCAATTATCGACAAATTTATGCGAACAGCGAGAAACTCGAATTACCGATAAAAACCGAACAAGCAAATCAATACAGAACGTGACTAAAACTATTGTTTTCGAATCAAACTTGTGATACCACAATATTTCTTTTCGCAAGAATAAATGGACCCTTATCTTATTTCTTTACTGCCTGATTTTTGTGTTTAACTCAGCCACAATTTATATATAAAGCGAGCATTTTATATATTAGCGTTAAATTCGCTTGAAGTCTTAACGAAATTTCTGATTGTGAGAGATTTACCATTAAATATTGTTCATTTTTCGTTCCGTTTCGCAACGATTTCAACTGAACATCCAAAATGCATTTACGTAAGTGATAATCGAGCTCGTTGATAATTTATGCGCCACTATTAGAGCATCAGTATTAACACTAGACACCTACAACGGGATCGAAAAAGACCCCAATTTTTTTAGGAAAAAAACTTCTTTTTGGCATTTCTCGAAAGCTTTGTTTCGTTTTATAGAGTTTTTATCATTAAATGTTCAGCAAATGCGATTTTATCATACACTATTCTATTCGCTATTAAAAAATGAAGAGAATGATGCATAATTAAACCTTGTTATCGCATACGAGAAACGTTTTATGTTAAAGAGAAGATTGGGGTCGTTTTCGATCCCGTTGTAGGGTTTACGATCGAAAAAGTAGATTGTAACTGTCTATAGATTGTGGATTACAGATTGTCTAGGGTTAACTTTGTCTCACTTCTTGTTTGTGTGTTAAATGTATTCGTTTTTTAATTTCTTGAAATTTTGAAAAAAAAAAAAAAAATTTCGTAGTTTCCTTACTGGGCATTTTGACCCTACACTTCATAGCAACTACTACTCGACCACCACCTAACGATGGTGAACAGATTAATCTGTTTCTACATGAAAAATATCCAGCGGATCCATTGCTGAAACAACAGGCTTTATTGATCGTAACGGTTGGGTCAACTTGGTTCTCGCACAATATGACCAAGGTATGACTATAAGTAGACGATGAATTAAATCGCTTTAACTCTTGTATACATATCGTTGCCAAGTGGATGCGAGCCTTATCTTATAATTATTTTTACTGATTCCATTGTAAATAACATAAATATTAAAATAAAATATTGTTTCTCGCGTAGGAAGTCGCCAAAATGAATTTGCACAATTACGTTTTTTCTCCGCTTGGTATTTTTCTGATTTTGTCTATGACATCGTATGGAGCAGGGGGAATGTCCGAAGACGCTTTAAGCAACGCTTTATTACAGTCATACAGATATATGAGAAAAATTGGATCCCAGGAATTCATCGATGATATCGCTGTGAGTTTCGATCTATAACAATATCAACGATTTCGCAACGAATCGGTTTGTATTAACAATTTTTATCTATTCTCCCACCATGGTATAACATTTTTTTTTTTAATTCTCAAAAACATATTCACTATATTAACGTGATATTGCAGAAACATTTTCCTAAATGCGGTGCACGATATGAAAAAAAAGAAGTCAACGAAAAAACCAAAAATTCTTCAAATTAATTGAATTAATTCTTTATTATATAATCATCGCTATTTGATATATTTTTTTTACATCAATCTTTTCCTGTATACATTTCAAATTCAAAGATCAATCTAAATTAATTAATTTAATTACTTAATCACATTTTACACAAATTGAGAGTATTTAACTAAAAAATTATTGCAGAATTACAAGGAAGCTGGGCTGCGTGTAACCAACGGCATCTTTGTTTCTCCAAACCTTTGCTTACGCCCCGAATTTGTTGAAGTTACTATGAAAACTTCCCGTTTGGTAATACAGAAAATCGATTTCACGAAACCAATCAAAGCGAATAATATTATAACCAGATGGTGCGAGTACCATACAAACTGCCGTATGAAAAATATTATAAATTCAGGTGAGATGAGGATTCGTCTACTTCCTTTCTGCAGAAAAAAAAGACTTAAAAATGGATTTTTTTTTTTCAATCAGGGAATATTGTTGTAGATAGGATTTTAGTGTTCATGAACACTGTGTACTTCAAGGACACATGGTTGAAAAAATTCAACGTTATAGACACCAAAGAACGTACATTTTACGTAGATGATGGTACTGAAAAACAATTGCCTACCATGAGTATAATAGGATCCTTTCGGTATGGAGAATATCCGAAGATGAATGCCACCTTCGTTGAACTGCGATTCAAGGTAAATTAGTTATTCTTAACAAAAAAAAAAAAAAAGAATTGAACGAAATAAAAAAATTTGTCAGTGGAGGAGAACGATGGTGTCTCCTTCAAAAGTCTTTTTAAGCTTTTTTAAGCTCGGAATTTACGTATGATTTTATACTACGAAAAAATGGTTCAATTTTTGTTCACCCGAAAACTAGATCTGCAAAAATTTCGACAATTTCAAAAGTTACAAAATTTTATCCAGACGCGATTTTAATTTCATACGATCAAACAAAAATTGGTCGATACCGTGAAAAAAGATATCGATTATTACTTTTTTCACAGGGTAGAGCAGGTAACGATCATAACATCAGCATGTTCATCATGCTTCCGAAAGAGAGAAACGGTCTTGCCAATTTCGAAAGGAACTTCGAATACATCACCGCCAAACAACTCGATGAGTACGGAGAATTTAAAGACGTCTACATCCAGCTACCGAAATTCAGAATTGTAAGCAAAATTGACCTCATAGATCCCTTAACACGAGTAAGTACACTGTGCTACAAAATTGAGATTACGCTTTTGTCACACGATTTTGCTTTATTGTGATTTCTCCAGTATTTTGATTTTGTTAATACGAGAAAAAAAATGGTAGGGAAAATGTTCATTATCCACTTTGCATTGTCCACAGATTAACCTGGGTAGCTTGTTCAATCCGTATGAAGCAAACTTCAGTGGAATCATTGAAACTCCTCAAATTTTTTTTGACGAAATCGTACAAAACAGTATAATAGAAATCAATGAAGAAGGAGCCGAAGCTGCATCCGCGATAGGTAAGAATTTTTAGTATTTGTTACCGATAAAACGATTCTTTTCATTCGCAATTTGTTGTACATTTTTAAGGATGCAATAAAGGACTATTCAGAGCTGCAGCACCGACTGGTAAGAATTTTCAATATCTATTACCTTAAATATGATTTTTTTTCCATTCTCAAATTGTTACACCTACAGATCTTTTAATGTGACTGAAAATTAAGGCATCACCACAATTTGCATGTAAAAATGCAATTTTTATGTAAGTTTTTAGAGTCTCGCAATTTGAACATCGATTTTTTAAAAGCGATTTATTTCTGTTTTTTTCAGCTCCGCCTTTTGCTTCTCGATCCCTTGAATACTCACTTATTCGCTTTGTCGCAAACCATCCCTTCTACGCTATGATCGCTACAACAGGCAGATATGCAGTGAATGTCTTGACCGTTCGGTTCAACGGTTGAGAAGAAAAAATCTTCTCATTCCACCCAGAAAAAATATCTAGTTGATTCAACTAGGATCTAATTAAACATTTTTTTCCTTGTCTCACGGCCAAACAGAGGTCTATTTAACACTTTAAGATTAATATAAAATTTAATATATGTTTTAAAATCGGACATATTTTTATCTTAAAAATTAAACGAATATGAATTTGAAATAAAAATAATATTTATATTATTATACCATACACAATTATAATATTATTTAATAATATTTTTATGGGTCTGTGACCCTAGGAAGGTACAAAAATTCACGTTCGACCGTTCGACTTCTTAGATATAGTCAGTTCGAATAATAAAACTACTTTGGTTCCCGCAATTTATACAAATTCAGATTGTAATTCGTATGTGAGAAATGCCTCGACACTCTGCGCCACGTGGTGGCTGAAGCGAGAAACTTTAACGTGAATACTTGAATGAACAGACCCGAATAACGTTATCTAGTTGATTCAAGTACAGCTTTCTAGTTGACGCGAATAGAAATTTTGTTAATTCAAATCTAAAAAATTTGAACAAACGATCTTAGCACATCTAAATATAGAACATTTTTTCCGGGTGTGCTCGTTCGAATTTCAAGCTTCACTTAAAATTCCAACTCAACTAAATATTTATTTTCACAAAAATGCTTTAAAACACGAATAAATTTGTATTGTCCTTTTGCTATTTTAATTCCCGATATAAAAAAAAAGTAAGAATAATAACGGTGAGATTTTGTCAAGCTGGCAGAAATACTCGAAAAATTATAAAAAATTAGGCAGGCTCTTTTTTTTGTTCTGCAACAACTAGTTAATAATTTGTTCAAATCTTACTGATAAATTAACGATTCAAATTCTTGGAACATTCATATTTAGATTCCCCAAGAAAAGAATGGAATTTTTTTGCAGAATTTTCTACTCAAAAGCAGAATTCGTTTTTTAATCTATTGAGATGGGGGGCTTTCGAAATATTTGAATGATTTCTCATGGCCAAGTTAAGCTTGTTTTCAACAAATTTCACAAGTATAAATAAACATCTTGAGCGTGAAGCTGTCCAAACATACTTTTTACGGCTATGACGAAAATAATGATTGAGGAAATTATGCAAATAATGATGTAATGAAATAATTGATAAGGTAAAAAAGAAGCAGATAAATATGAAATATGTCCCGAAAGTAGTTTGTTATGCCGAAATCACACTTGTGACAATGTGATATACAGTGGCATGCAAAAGTTTCGAGCCACCCTATTTTTTCCAGTTAATTGATAAAATATTTTATTTCTCCACTCGTTCATTGTTCAAAATATTCAAGAGAGTTAGAATGAAGGTAACAACGTCGTATATTGTATTTAATTATGGCGTATTTTTCGTGTACTATGTGGAATGACTTTGATCGGTGTGCATAAGTATCGGGCCACTATATCGCCGCGGCTTCGTACCTATTATTTCTCATTAGTTTCAAAACATGTCCTACAATGGAAAATCAGTCTCCTTCCTGTTACAATGCCGAAACACACGAGTATTCAGCTTCGTGAAATCGTGTTAAAACTTTCGTCAGAAGGAAAAAGTTCTCGTGATGTTGCGGAGACTTTATCTATTGGCAAAAGTACCGTTAATCGTATTATTACTAAATATAAATTAACAAACTCACTGTGTAACAAAAATCGGAGCGGTAGACCGCGAAAAACTTTGAATTGCGTCGACAAAATTATAAAAATGAAGTGCATTGTAGATCCACGAAAAAGTGCTGCAGATGTTTCCCGGGAATTGCGAAGGGAAAATCTAGTTGATGTTAGTCGGAGTACGGTATCTCGACGTCTCAAAGCTGCGGGATTGATTGGACGTGTTGGCGTAAAAAAACTATTGATTAGCAAGAAGAATATGAAGGCTAGATTAGACTTTGCGAAAAAAATATCAGCGCTGGACGGTATCGGATTGGCGGAAAGTACTTTTTTCCGATGAATCGAAATTTCAATTATTCGGAAGTGATGGTCGGAAGTACGTAAGACGTCCAGCAGGTACCAGATATAGTGTAAGGTACCAAATTCCTACCGTAAAACACGGTGGCGGAAACATTAAAGTTTGGGAAGCATTTTTTGATGATGGCGTTGGTCCGCTGGTAGAAATTCATGGCAATATGGACGCTGCAATGTCCAGGGACATACTACAAGATCATATGCTCCCATTTGCAACGAAAAATTTGTCGCGTGGTTGGGTTTTTCAACACGATAATGATCCGAAACACGCATCGCGTCTTGTTAAAAATTTTCTTCAAAGCCGGAAAGTCCGC
The DNA here is from genome assembly GCA_963989365.1 of Rhimphoctona megacephalus. NCBI lineage: Eukaryota > Metazoa > Arthropoda > Insecta > Hymenoptera > Ichneumonidae > Rhimphoctona > Rhimphoctona megacephalus. The sequence continues at coordinate 21,681,609 of OZ022421.1, forward strand.
CTTCTTGACTGGCCATCGCAGTCACCGGATTTCAATCCTATTGAACACCTGTGGCAAGACCTCAGGCATCGTGTTGCAACGAAAAATTACTCCAACAAAACGGAATCATGGAACCATTTGCGAAGTGAATGGGAAAAATTGTCACAAGAACGAATCAAACAACTAATTGGGTCTATGCCTCGTCGGTGCGCTGCAGTCATCGCTGCTGAGGGCGTGGCAACAAAGTATTGAGTCGAGTGGAGAAGACCAAGACATGCTTCCTTATTTTTCAAGTTTTTTGTTATTTTCTTCATACCCAAAAGTAAATACTTTTGCACAGCCAGTCATAAAAAATTGTTGAACAATTAATGATTTAAGATCGATATCAATGTATACAACCTATTGTTTCCAAATATAAGTGATTACGTGTTATCATTACACGTTTGTTTTTCTCCCACCACCATATTTCTGTTCAATGTGCATAAAAAATAGGGTGGCCCAAAACTTTTGAACGCCACTGTATGTATAATCTTTAATTAATAGTAAAATATTTTATCTCGCATACGTAAGTGTCGGTATTATTTTTATCTCGTTTACTCCTCCCTCTTTTCCATATTTTACACCGCAACGATTTCGATATAACACGGTTTTTTTCATTTCAATGTCAGATCAGCTTGAAGTTTCTTCACGAAACTTCTAACGGTTCGAAATTTCTCGTTAAATATTCGTCAATTTATTTTTCCGTTTCGCTACACTTTCAACTACAGGTCCAAAATGCGTTTACGTAAGTAATGATCAAACTTGTTGGAAATTCTTTCGCCTATATTTTGTTTCAGCAATCCTTATTTTCTTTTACTTTTTATATGTACTCTGAAAAAAAAATTAAAGTATTGCCAACTACGCTATGAGGTTGGACGATTCCAGTTGTACCAACAGTCATATTACGTTTAGCTAATCATCCGGTGGTTGATCCATTGAAAGTCATGTCGTTGAGACAACTACGCTACGATTTTGCCGCTATATTTTAATTTATTTGAATTGAGTGTATTTCATGTGATGCAACCCCAATAAATGGTTACATTGAAGAAAAAACGAAACTTGAGACACAGAATCGATTGAATTTGAAATAATCACACGGAGGTTGAGTTGTATACGTTTTCTCCGTGACTTAATAAAATAATAGTATCGAATAAACTTGTTCACGTGAATTGAATTCAATGACACCATAGATCGACGGAATATAATTTGTGATTAAGCTAATTACTTAGTAGTAATTCGGATGAAATCTTTTGTTACTATTCGAACAAATAAACCTTTTGCTAAAGCTACTAAATTTTTGTTGCGCAAACAATAAGTTTTGTTTAACACGAATGATATATATTGTAATCGGACAGCCTTATTCCCTGGTTGGATTTCTAGTGTGGCAGAAATTCGCTAGAGGGCCGCGGGCGGAGCGCTCTCGCGTAAGCGTCGCACCGCCCGTGTGGCCATAAAGCTCCGATGTTGAATCGTTAAATATCGATCACTCCGACCGACGCTCGTCGAGAAAATCCAAACCCTTATTTTACGAGGTAAAAAGGTCTAAGGCCTTTTATCGTACAATTGAAGTACGCTGATATAGAAAATTTTTGCCACCTAATTACGTCAGGATAGGCGCTCTTACGAGAGAGAAGAGGATGACTTAAACAATCGGTCAATCGTATTTACTATTGAAAATCGTAAAATATAAAATCAAAAATATCAAATAAAAAATGTGTACATTAAAAAAAAAAATTCAAATATTTCTTACAGTCATTTCAAAACCATAATTGTTCAGTACAATCATTGTACGTTTTGATTAGACAATGCAATTTGCTTAATCCAACCATGATTTATACAATTGACTGAGATACTTTTCCCCATTTCCCGAGCAATGCGATGATACTATTTCAAATATTCATTGAATTTTATTCAATAAATGTTTTGGTTCTATTGAATATTTAAAGTTTTACCTCAAATTGCGGGCGTAATTGGCTGAACGAAATACCTTCAACTACGCGCGGAGGTTGCGTCAACTACGCTATTGGTTTCGCCGTATCCAACCTCAGGGCGAAGTTGAGCCAACTACGCCTCCGTTCTCAACACTATGCCTTTTTTTCAGTGTATTCAATGGTATATGTTTTTTTAATCTCTTCAATTTTTTTATGTTCTCTCCGTTAGTTTTCTTATTGGGCATTTTGATCCTGCACATTGTAGCTTTCAATGCAGAGGAGCCGAAAACGGCTATTTTACCATCAACCACCAGCGATGAACCGATTAATCCGTTGTTAAATGCAAAATATCAATCAAGTCCACAGTTGAGACAGCAGGCTCTCAGCCGTGTAATTAATAGCTCAAATTGGTTCTCGAGTAAATTGGTGAAGGTAAAATTATAATTAAACGATAAATTTTATCGCTTTTAACACTTGAATGCATATTTTTCCAGAATGGCTGCGAAACTTATGTTGCAATTTTTATTTATTTTGCTAATTGCATTCAAAATAATATAAATATAGAAATATAACATTTCTTCGCATGTAGGAAGTCGCTAAAATCAATTCGGGCAATAACGTTATTTCTCCACTCGGTCTTTCACTAACTTTATCTATGGCATCGTATGGAGCACAAGGATCATTTGAAACGGTATTTAGGAACGCTCTTGGTCTTTCATCTTCGAAATATCAAGAAAAAATTGGATTCCAGGCCCTCATCGATGACCTGGCTGTGAGTCTCTATATATAAAATACCAACAATTTCACAACGAACCGTGTTATGATTAACAATTTTTATTTACTGCTCACACCATGGTTGACCATTGACAAGAATTTGTTGTCGACGTTCACCTAAAGATAGCGCACGAAAAGAAAAGAAAAGAAAAGAAAAGAAAAGAAAACGTTAATTGAATCGATAAATTATTACATTACTGATTATTTGATTACTCGTTCAATATTTGCTTGATTTTTTTTCCATATCTATCAGATTATATAATTTAACTGAATTTTTATTTTTTATTCATTATAGATATACCTGTTAAAAGTTTAAAGATTTGTATATAAAAATCGCAAATTAATACGATTACTTTTTTGCATCCATTCTTTTAAGCTGAAAAAAATTTCTTTCATAATTGGATATAAAATAATATAAAATTAAAATAGTTTCAAATTTTTCAATAATAAAACTGTCCGCTATGGGTATGGAATATCGCGAATAAAAATGTATTCCAGAACTATACAGCAGTGAAGTTGTACGTAGCCAATGGCGTATTCGTCTCTTCGAAAATTCATCCGCGCTCCGAATTCATCGAAGACACTACGAGAGCTTTCCGTTCGGCAGTACAGAGAATTGAGTTCGAGAAATCAATCGAAGCGAGCAATATCATAAGCGAATGGTGCGAGAAGAATACCCACAGGCTTATTAAAAATATTATCAAGCCAGGTAAGCCAATCTTTATTCGTTTATTTACTTTCCGCAAAAAAAAAAAAAAAATAGTGTTAAAATTTGTATTTTTTGTTACAGGTGATGTTAACGCAGATACGGGCTTAGCTCTCGTCAACGCTGTGTATTTCAAGGGCACTTGGCTGAGAAAATTTGACGTCGCACGTACAAGAGAACGTTCGTTTCACGTTGATGATGTAACGGAAAAGCAAGTGCCTACTATGAGTATAGAAGGATCTTTCAACTTTGGAGTATATCCGGAAGCCAAAGCCACCTTCGTTGAACTTCCATACAAGGTGAATTGATTTTCCATTAAAAATAGAATTTGGCCAAATTAAAAGTTCCTTTGTTGAGCATTAAAGTTGTCTTGTTTTCTTTTTTTATAAGTAAAACTCAAAAAACAATTGCAATAAAAATGATTCGACTTTTTTACCAAAATCTTAATTTAAGAAAATTTGATTTGTTTTACAAAATGACAAAATTGATGATTAAAAAAAAAGATATTTTACTTCGTTCTCATGATGCTATACGATCGATAGCATGTAAAAAAAGGATGTCAACTACTGTTTTTTCACAGACGCAAGATGATGCCCACAAAATGAGCATGTTCATCATACTTCCGAACGAGAGAAACGGTCTTGCCGATCTCGAAAAAAATTTACAACGTATAACAGTTCAAGAACTTATAAATCGTGGAAGCGAAGAAAAAGTTAATATTCAGCTGCCGAAATTCAGAATTGAAAGTGAAATTGACCTCAAAGAGCCCTTAACACGAGTAAGTTCGCTGATCTAGAAAATTGCGGTTACTCTTTAGTCACACGAGTTTTGTTTTTATATGTACAGTTTCGTCACTGTTATGATTTTCGCAACATATGAAAAAAATTGAAGCGAACATTTTTACGATCCACCTTATGCATGTTCCACAGATGGGAATGGATTTGTTGTTTGATCCTAGCCGAACAAATTTCCGAGGAATTGTTGAATCCCCTCAACTTTTTTTATCGAAAGTCGTACAAAAAGCTATCATAGAAATCAATGAAGAAGGATCTGAGGCCGCTGGAGCGAGTGGTAAGAATTTTCGATATTTATTACCTAAAACATAATTTTCTTTTTCATTTACAATTAGTTTCACATTTCGATATCTTGACGCGACTAATACTCAATTCATTAATGTTATCCTGACTGTGGAAAAAAAGATTTTTCAACATTTTTGCTCCCTAACCCAATTATTTTTTTACGTAAAAAGAAATCGTGGTGTTTTTTTGAAATCCAATTTTACTTCGAGATTAATGAATATAAAATTTTCTTGTGTCTTTCATTGATAAGAATTGAGGGAAAAGTCGACTTGTTTTTCGTGTGTTTTCGTTAAAAATTGAGTTTTTTTCATCATACAAAAAAACATTGGGTTAAGAAGCTGAAATTTTCAGAAATATTGTTTTCGCTGTGAAAATTGAATAGGCGAAATGCTTTTTCTAGTTTCTCGCATTTTTTAAATCAATTAAAACAAATCGTGTACTTTTTTTCAGGTGTGGTTATTACTTCGCGATCCTTCTTCCCAGAAGATCCTATTTATTTTTTAGCGAACCATCCCTTCTACGTTATTATCGCTACAACAGGCGCAAATCCTCTGAACGTCTTCACCGCTCGCTTCACCGGTTAAGAAAAAAAAATCTCCATATCAATTTTGAGTTTCTCTTAAAAGCTCCAAATCAAGAAAATAATATTTTTACAAAAAAAAATGTTGATTACACAAAAATTTGGACGGTCCCGTTACCGTTACATTCGTCGTAATAACCACGATCGACAAAAGCAATGTAAATTATCACATTTTCAGAAGCTGGAAAGAATAATCGATAAATACAATGGTAAGGCATACTTCGTGTTTTTTCTTCTTCTCCTAACCGGTGAATAATTCATTAAAATCTTACTGATAAATTAACGATTAATACAAAATTTTTGGAACAAGCGTGTTTCTTTCGAAGAGAATAATTCATTTTTCTGCACAAATTACTTTTGAAAAACAAAAGTTCTGTAATTGTGCTTCGAAACGACGAATAATAGTGTGCTAATGCGAGGAACCATTGGTGATAACCGCCGTACAAATGAAGAAAAGAATAAGCAAAATTATTAGAAAATTAAAACAAATTCTCGATGGATTCAGAAAATCCATCGAGATGGAGGAAAAATGAAATATTTTAACAAACTCACACACAAGTTTTCTTTCTTTCTTTTCTACGCTTCCACTTCTAAGTTTCTAACTTTCTAAGCTTCTTTTCTACAGGATCCACTTATACTCATATAAATAAAAGTAAAAAATATATTTGAATAATTTGACCTTCAAATATATTTTTCACAACAATGACGGAATTAAATGACAAAGAATCTGTGCATATAATGAGACTCGAATGATCGATAAGAAAACAGAAAAGCAAACGAATACGGCACGTGTCACGAAAGAATTGCATATTGTTCTCGAATCGTATAAGTGTCACGTTTTTATTCTATTTTTGGCTCACGGAACTCGCACCACTTAGAAATTTGCCTCACGGAATTTTTAATAATTAGACATCGTTTGTTCAAAATTCGTTTATTCGTCGTTTAGTTTCGCTACAATTTCAAGGGAACATCAGAAATGCCTTCAAGTAAGTACTAATCAAGCTCGTTAAAAAATCTTCCATCCTTATTATTGTATCGATCCTAGTCTTCTATTTCTTTTGTATTTTCTTTATTTGTATGCAATTTCATTTGCCTTTTGAATCGATTAAATTTTTCATTGATCTCTCCTCGAGTTTTTTTATTGGGCATTTTTATCCTGAACATTGATATAGCATAATTTATATCTAAATAACTATACCGGCATTGTTTATTACCCAAAGGTTCAACAACAAAAAAACCTTGAACTCCACTGAATAAGTGACTAAATTCTTTTATCGTTTTTAACTTTTCTCATACTATAACTTCACTTTCGTCATTTACGACGAGAGGAAAAAATCAAGTTGAAACGGTGAATAGTGAAAAATAAAATTCGGAAGCAGCGAAAACGGATAAAAATATATTTTATTTCTAACGGAAATAAGAGGGTACTGTAAAAGGCGTAATAAGCCATACATCGATAAATATAATAATAATAATAATAATAATAATAATAATAATAATAATAATAATAATAATAATAATAATATATTTTATTTCTAAGGTCTTTGAGGACTCTTTTTTTATTCATTTTCTCCTTTATTCCTTTGCTTTTGTTATTAAATTGATAAAGGAAAGACAGCCAATTTGGGATATAAAATAACTTTTTTTATCCTAAATGAGCCAAATTATTAAATACAAAATAAGTTTTTAGTACAATTTGAAGTAGAATGCTCGCACGCTGTCCAATTTCATTAGTAATTTTAATATTATTGACGTTGCCGCAATAGGGTGTACTTAAACCGTAACCGTTTACACGCGTCTTTATTCCTCTCGTATTCCGGTTTACTTACCGGGTGTTAAGTACCGTTTACACGCACTTTAACACCGGTTTCCACTACACCGAATGTTACAAAATCGGAATAACAGTGCCGTGTAAACGTGGTTATTGTAGCTCCCGAAGCAACTTCACCGTCATCCGATGACGATGGTTCGAATAATCCGGGTCTAAAGGATACATATCAAAACGTGGTATGGTCGAAAGAAGATGCTCTCAAACCAGTGACTTTGGGTTTAGAAAATTTTAGGAGAAGATTGATCCAGGTATAATTATAATAAAACGATAAATAAAATCACTTAAGGGGGGAAGGGGGGAAGTCATGCAAGCGTACGTTTTCTTCAAGTTTTTTTTATAAAGAAATGGAATAGTTTATGGAATTAACATAAAGCATATCTCAAAATATACGATGTAAGGTATATTGATAAATTTTTTTATCTTACAATATTTAAAATTGGCGGCGCCACAGCCGCTGGAAACAGAATTTCGCCGTGCAGCCTACAGGTCTCAAATCTCAACTGAAATACTTAGCATGACGGAGAAAAAAATTTTTAATTTAGGATCATTCTGTTAAAAATCATTTATTTTTGTATAAGTAAAATCGCAAAAAACTTTAAAAAAGTAAAAAAAGAACGCCAAGTATTAAAAGACGCGACCTTCGTTATAAAATAAAAATTCTATTCTCAAAAACAATTATCAATAATATTCATCTTGATTTCGAGGAGAAATTGAAGTTTCACGATTCTTATTCCACTATTGGTATGTGCTCAGTTACTTTAACTTGAAAAAAAAAAAAAAAAAAACATACTATGAAAATGTTGGCCTTCATTATCGAATTAAAACCTGTTTACATCTTTTATTTTTTTATTCTTGATATATGAGAAGTTATCGTTGAAACAAAAAAATGATATATGAGAAGTTTTCGTTGAAACAAAAACTTGATATATGAGAAGTTTTCGTTGAAACAAAAAAATATACGTACAAAATTTCGAGAGCTAAAGTTTGATTGGAAAAAATAATTTTGGCCGAAGTACTACGCGAGTTTTTTTTAATAATATTTATTGATTGCGAATTATATCTCATGAGCAATAGATAACAAAAAAAATTGGTGAAGTACTTATGACATTTTTTTTCTCAAATCAAATATCTTTTCGCTCAAAATTATTTGGCATCGCCTGATTCCGTTTTGTGTTGCAAGTGCAAAGAGCACTCTAGGGTGGTTTAAAACCACATATAATTCAAACCTAGGGTGATATCATACACCATTCTCTCAATTATATAAAAAATGAAGAGAATGGTTTCCTAATAAACTTTATTGTTGCATGCAAGAGACATTTTATGGTAAAAGAGAAGGGCACTGTTTTCGACTCCGTTCTAGAATTTACGTTCGGAAAAATGAATTGTTGGGGCTAAAGTTAATAAAAAAAATTATTTATTAAGGTACTGTTCAAAAGTTTATTTATTAAATTACACTTTATTTTTGCACTATCACTCTTCTATCTATATATATATAAAAGTTACTTTAACCAAAACTGAAACTGACCGCGATCTTTATAACCTCATAACTGTTCAAAGATATCAAATATTCACCGAATACGAGTTTATCATACACCATTCTCTTAGTTATAAAAAAAAACAAAGAGAATGTTTTCTAAATAAACTTTATTTTTGCATTCATGGAACATTGAATGGTAAAAGAGAAGAGGCACCGTTTTCGACTCCGTTCTAGAGTTTACGTTCGGAAAAATGGATTGTTGAGGCTAGGGTTAATAAAAAAAATTATTTATTTAGACACTGTTCAAAAGTTTATTTATTGATTTAAACTTTATTTTTACACTATCACTCTTCTACCGATAATATAATAAAAGTAACTTTAATGAAAAGTTGAAACTGACCGCGATCTTTATAACCTTACAACAAAGATATTAAATGTTCACCGAATAGGCGTTTAAAGTCCTGATCTCGAATATGTCTAATCAAAAATAAAATTATCTGCTTTCACACCCGCGATTTTTATAATCTTACTTTTCAACCCCACAACTATCACTAGTATAACCGGGATCTTTTTTCGAAACTGACAGCTGTCACTCTTACTTATGCATCCTGAAGAAAAGTCTTCGACGGTCACATCAACGAACACAGTCTCGCATATCACCAGAAAATTTCTAGTTATAATTAGTGTCACTAGACAGCAACCGTTAAACGTCAAAAAATGTGTGCGAAAAATGCCACCTTTTTTTCATGATTTGGAAGGATGAAATATTAATATTTCCAATATGCGTTAAGCTACAGGGTTCTAAATAGTCACGATCGAAAGAAAAAAAAAAGAAAAAAATACGTGAACTAGCAACATCTTTTAAAGTGTTGTAATTAATTAAATATCGCTGAAACAATTTTCGAAAACCGTTCGAAACCGCTCTGCTTGCTGTAAAGACTTTAGTAGCGACTCGTCTTCGCCATCTTATAATATACGTAAATGTACTTGTCTCGAGTCGCTACCGCGACTCTAGATTAAATTAATATAATAAAAATAATTCCGATGTTAATTAATAATTAATTAAGTTATTATTTTCGGGCAATTGATTTTCGATCACTGCACGCCACCAGTGAGAGAGAGAAGGAACGCGGTTGCACGTGCTGTCTCTCTCACTCAAGGGCGCATGTAAGAGGGGGTAGCCTCGTTCAGTGGGCCGGGTGACGGACAGTCGAGAAATGTAGATTATTGTTAAAAGGGCGTATGGCACACCTATTCGAGCGCGACTTACGCCTGTCTGTTCCTAAAGAAAGCACAGTTATCCCGAAACGTTTTTATTTCGCTAAATCATCATATCTCAAGATTGGCCGAACGGATTTACTTGCAACAAAGACTAATAGAAAGAGAAAAATCGAAAAAAAATTGTCACCAATATTCAGATTTTTTGATCAAACGGTTCATCCGTCAGAACGGTTTGAAAACGCCATGACGTCATAAAACCGGCATATTCGCGTAATATAAGAGTGCCGTAGGCCTCGCGCTGGCTTTTTTCTTTTAATACTTGGCGTCGAGCCGCTACCGCGTCTCTTGATTTTTTTTTCAAAATGGTCCTACATTTTTTATTTATTTTTTCTCTTCGTCATGCAAAGGGCATTAATGTATTTTAATAATAAAAATTCGATTTTTTTTAATTTTAGTTGAGATTTGAGATCTGTATGGCGCAAATCTGCTTCTTGCAGCTGTGGCGCCGCCATTTTGAAATATTTTAGTCTAAAAAAATTTGTCAATATACCTTACATCCTATATTTTGAGATATGCTTTATGTTAATTCAACAAACTATTAGATTTCTTTATTACAAAATCTTGAAAAAATTTACGTTTACATGACTTTCCCTCCTTAAGCTCTTGATTGCATATCATTGCCCAATGATTGCAAATCTTATTTTGGAATTGCTTTCTTCCAATTGCATTAAGAATAACATATGAATATTGAAACATGACATTTTTTCCCCTCGTAGGAAATCTCTTCATGGGAATATAACGATTACGTTTTTTCGTCCCTTGGAGTTTCACTGAGTTTAGCTATGTCATCGTTTGGAGTGCACAAACTTAGCGCTAACATAATTGATAGTGTTCTTGCAATTCCATCTTTCAAATATCAGGCAAGAATTGGATTTCAGGCAATCGTCGATTACTTGGCTGTGAGTCTCGATGTAATACAATATCAACAGTTTCGCAACCTACCCTCTTTGGATTAACGATTCTTACTTTTTCCTCGCAGCACAGGAGAACTTTTTTTTTTTCAAACACTAAAATAAAAAATTTTGAATATTTTCAAACTTCTCTGTGGTGCTATTTCTTACTATCGATAAAGAAGAATTTAACTAAAACTTATTGCAGAGTTATACGGGAGTGAAGTTGCACGTAGCCAACGGCTTATTCATTTCTTCGATAAATAAGCCTCGCTTCGAATTCATTGAAGCCACTACCAGGGCTTTCCGTTCGCCAATGCAGAAAGTCAATTTCTTGAAACCAATCGAAGCAAGCAATCTCATAAATGAATGGTGCCAAAAAAAGACGGACAACGAGATCAAAAATATTATCAAATCAGGTATAACCATTTTTTATTTATCTATTTCCCTTCCTTAAAAAAATCTTCAAACCTGTCTTCTTTTGTTCCAGATGATATTGACAAAAATTCGTCTTTAGTTCTCGTGAGCGTTGCGTATTTAAAGGGCACGTGGCTGAAAAAATTCAACGTCGCAGATACAAAAGATCGTACGTTTTACGTTGATAATGAAACGGAAATACAATTGCCTACTATGAGCGTCGAAGGATTCTTCCGTTATGGATACTGTGAGGAAGTTGATGCCAACTTTGTCGGAATTCCATACAAAGTAAATAAATTTTTCATGACAAAAATCATTTGTCCAAATTAAAAATTCGGTAGTGGAGAATAAAGATAATGATTTTTTAATGTTTTTTTAAAGGAAAAGCTCAAATTTTTTTCACAATTTTAGGCTACGAAAAAAGGTCCGATTTTTTTTCATCCAAAAACAATATCAGCAAAAATTTGGACGGTTTTAAAAGTAGAGAAAAAAATGATAAACAAAAAAAATATTTTTCGCTTTGTCTCAACGATGTTAATACTGATATCATAAGAAAAAGAACATCAACTATGATTTCTTCACAGATGAAAGATAAAGCGCACACTTTGTGCATGTACATCATACTCCCGAAATTGAGAAGCAATTTTTGGAAACTCGACGAGAACTTCTCAAGCATCAATATCGGAAGTCTCATTAATGAAGGAGAAAACAGAAGAGTCCACATTCAGTTACCGAAATTCAAAATTGAATCTGAATTTAACCTCGAAAACCTCTTAAAACAAGTAACTACGCTGATATATGAAATTGAAATGGTTTTTTTGTCAGGCGATGTTTCTTTTTAATAATTTCACTACAATTTTAATTTTTATAAAATATGAAAAACTAATTCTAGCGAACATTTTTACGATTCGTTTTGTATTGTACACAGTTGAAAATGGGTAAGTTGTTAGATACGGCGTGCACATCCAACGACAGCGAACGCGTCAACGAGCCTTCTCAACTTTTTATCTCCAAAGTCGTTCAGAAAGCTGTCATAGAAATCGATGAAGAAGGCGACGAGATTGCAGAAGCTTCCCGTATGCATTTCAAATATTTCACATAAAAAATATCGATCCTTTGCTTTTAAAATTTGTTGCACATTTCGATATTTTAATGCGATTCATAGTTCCTACATTATCACAGTTTCCATTCAAAAATGCAATTAGTAAGCAGATTTTTAGTGTCTCGCATTTCGATGATCGATTTCAAAATAATAATGGATTTCTTTTTTAGCTCATACTTCCGCTTCGTCATCCTCGAAAGACGAACCTATTACTTTTTTCGCAAACCATCCCTTCTACGCTGTTGTCGCTACAACACTCGAAAATCCATTGAACGTCTTGACCGCTCGCTTCACTTGTGCGGAATTCAGTTCGCCAGAAGTTCCGGCTCAAAAAAGGCCAGTGTGTGCACCGGGCGATTGTTAATTCAACAGAAATATTGTCGTGGTGACTGCATATATATGGCAACTAGTAGTTTAAGTGGTTGGAGCAATCAAATCGGTTTGTTGTACATATTTAGTTGCACGAACATGTTTTGATGTCGTCGTAACTAAATGGCATTGTCGAAAGAACTAAATCAATGGTTAAGCCAACAAACCTTAAAAGAAATATCACACTTTCCATGCAACCAAATTTTTGGTTGTGTCAACTAAATCGTATAGTTCCATGAACTTAATCATTGATTGCGGATACGAAATATTTCAATAAATTAGGTTTAGTTGCGTGAACACGCTTTGACATTGTCGGAACTAATAAAACACGTTTTATGCAATCAAACTTTTGATTGCGTGAGCTGGTTCGTATATTTCAATTAACTAAAGTGAGCTGTACTTCTTCCAACTAAATATTGATTGAAGTAACCACGAAAACATTCGAGTAGCTTCTCGATCAGACCACCGCGTAGCGTAGGGCACCGAGACTTTTCTCACATACACTTCCGCCCCTGGACCAGCATAAATTGCGAAAGCTGAGCAAGATGAGACGTTCCGACCGATTCTGATCCAGAATCAGATAGCGAATATTGATACCTGGCATGAAAGTCTAATGACTCCCATGGTAAACTAATTTTTCATAATAAATTATGAGAAATTAGTTATTCAACTGAATTTGAATTTTATATTTAAATTAGTGAATATATAATGAAATTAGTTGAATATATTCAACTAATTTTATATTTTATGTTTAATCATTATATTACCAATGTAATTTTCGTACAATGAAATATATATATTTGGACGAACAGCATATTTTTCTGATTTTAATGATATCTTAGTGTTTTGAAATAAATATAATTATGATACAAAAAAAGAATCTATTGATCGAAACAACTTTTCAGTTTCGTCAAAATCAGTTTCAGTTCATTCAAAATAATATTTAGTCAATTCAATAAAATTATTTTTTTCGAAACAACTATTGAACGTTTTTAAATTAACAAAATATTACGTTCGACGTATTTCACGAAGCCAATTTGTTGGATCAAACAATTTCAATTGACTCAACAAAATTCTTTTCTCAGTGTAACTAATCTCCTCATAACTCATCTCGATTTTCGGCTTCACTTAAAAAATCCGTCGTAACAAAAAACTATTGATACAAAAAAAATGTTAAATACGAAACAATGTGGATGGTTTCGTTGCCACGATATTTGTTAGTGTAACCAAAATCAATAAAAACAATATATATTATGGCACTTTTAGAAGACTCAACATTTTTTCGCCAATTTGGATTACGAGACATGCTCCTTGTTTTTTTTCTGCTCCTAACTGGTGAATAAATAGTTTATTATAACATTACTAGTAAGAAAACCATTCGAATTCTTCGACAGAGATGTCCATGGCTTGATACTTTTGTATCATGATACACAAAAGATACTTGATACTTTTGTATCAAGTATTAAATTTTTTCTTGATACTTGATACATTTGTATCAAGTATCAAAATTTGTCTTGATACTTGATACATTTCTATCAAGTATCAAAATTTTTCTTGATACTTGATACAAATGTATCAAGTATCAAAATTTTTCTTGATACTTGATACATTTGTATCAAGTATCAAAATTTTTCTTGATACTTGATACATTTGTATCAAGTATCAAAATTTTTCTTGATACTTGATACATTTGTATCAAGTATCAAAATTTTTCTTGATACTTGATACAAATGTATCAAGTATCAAAATTTTCCTTGATACTTGATACAAATGTATCAAGTATCAAAATTTTCCTTGATACTTGATACATTTGTATCAAAATTTTTCTTGATACTTGATACATTTTTATCAAATATCAAAATTTTCTTTGATACTTTCGAAAATTCATTTTCTTTGATACGTTCGAAAATTCATTTCGAACCCCATAAAAATATATCAAGTAGCTAAAGTTTGTTCGATACTTTTAAAGTATAATTTATACTTGAATAAGATAAATAAAATATGAAATAATTGATTGAAATAAATTGAAAATAATTGAAAATATGAAAATACTATCGAGAATGACTTGGAATGGAAGGGTGCGAACGATAGACTGGGGATCTGAAAGAATGTTTAACAATGTGATTTTGAGGCAGTGCCCAAGAAAAAAAAGTTTTATTAATGTTGAATTAAAAAAAGTAATAATAATTTACGAAAAAAAACAGTTTAAAAAAATCTTAATGATAAATATAATACGGGCCCCGGCACTGAAGTCGGCCCCCGCCGCGACCTCGGCCCCCGCCACGACCTCGGCCCCCGCCACGACCATGGCCCCCGCCCCGATCATTTCAACGTAACAAGTAATGAAAATGCTAATGCATTACAAAAAGTAATACATTATTTGCAACCTTGCTCGATACAAATGAACCAAGTTTGTAATAAAAACTTGATACCTTCGTATCAAGCATCAAAAACGTTTTTGATACTTGATACAAATGTATCAAGTACCAAGAAAAATGTTGATACTTTACACATTTCAATGTATCAAGTATCAGGGAAAATTTTGATACTTTATACATTTCAATGTATCAAGTATCAAGGAAAATTTTGATACTTTATATATTTGTATCAAGAAAAAATTTTATACTTGATACAAATGTATCAAGTGTCAAGAAAAATTTTGATACTTGATATAAATGTATCAAGTATCAAGAAAAATTTTGATACTTGATACAAATGTATCAAGTATCACAAAAAATTTTGATACTTGATACAAATGTATCAAGTATCACAAAAAATTTTGATACTTGATACAAATGTATCAAGTATCACAAAAAATTTTGATACTTGATACAAATGTATCAAGTATCAAGAAAAATTTTGATACTTGATATATTTGTATCAAGTATTAAGAAAAATTTTGATACTTGATACATTTGTATCAAGTATCAAGAAAAATTTTGATACTTGATACAAATGTATCAAGTATCAAGAAAATTTTTGATACTTGATACAAATGTATCAAGTATCAAAAAAAAATTTGATACTTGATACAAATGTATCAAGTATCAAGTATCAATTGATACAATTTTTGGACATCTCTGTTCTTCGAGCATTCGTTTTTGCCTTGATAAAAAGATTCAATTTTTGCACAGATTTCTGCTTAAAGACGGATTTTATGTTATTATGATTCGAAACGATGAATTTTTGTAAACCTAAAGAAAAGAAAACATTAGTTAGCTAAGCGCAATACACAGAAGAAAAAAAAATTCTAATGCTATCGAGGAGAAGGGAAAACGAAATATTCCATCAACTTACACAAAATTCGATGGGTCACCTCTAAAAATTGAGCAATTGGACATATTTTTGAAGAGAATTTGTTTTTCAACCATATCTATAAAAATACGAGTGGAGACAAATAAATTGAAAAAAATAATTGCATCAATCTAATATATAAATATACTATCGTGAACGTGGTACTATTAAAATATATTTTTACGACTATGACTTCATTAAATTTCGAGGAATTTCTGCGAATAATGAGAAACTCGAATCATCGATAAGTAAACAAAAAAGCCAATAAATACGGAACGTGTCACTAAAGAATTGCATATTGTTCTTTATTGTTCTGTAATCTTTGTTTTGTAATCTATTGTTCTGTAATATTTATTAGTTAATACTACAATATGACTGCTCGCATATGTGTCACGTTATTTTTGTATTCTTTTCGACTTCCTTTTTTCCATTTTCTACGAGAACACGATTTAGACGTATTTTATATATAGTTTTTCATGACCGTGTCACATCGCCCCAAAGTTTGACTCACGGAACTTCTAATTGATAGAAATTTACGCTGCAATTTCACTCGACATCCAAAATGAGTTCGAGTAAGCAATGATCAAACTTGTTGAATTCTTTCATCCATATTGTTTTATCAATCCTAATTTTATGATATTTTTAACTTGTATCCAATTGTATTTGTTTTTTTAAGTTCTTCCTTTTTTTGTTAATCTTTCCGTCAGTTTTCTTATTGAGTATTTTGATCCTGCATATTGTATCTTTTAAAGCGGTGGAACCAGAAATAACTGTTGAAACATCATTGGAAGAAGATATTCTCGAGGAAATATATGAGGGCTTCAATATTTTCTGGGGAAAATTTGTCCAGGTATAATTATAATTGAAAAATGTTTCAAATTGTGATTAACCCTTAAGTTCACTTTGTTCTAATCTTGCCATTTTTTTTTTTTTTTAATTATTAGTTACCAAGTTCTTCATGCGAATCACAGATTCTTTTGTGTCACTAATAATATACGACCAAAGCCGCGATTAACAGCTAGTAATAACGAAAATATTGGAAAATAAATTTTATATTCTTACAGTTGGTTATGCGAACCAATAAGGACAAAAATCTCGGCGTCTCTCCTCTTGGTGGTCACCTCACTTTGACTTTGGCATCGTATGGAGCAGCAGGAGGTTTTGAAACCGCCTTTAGTTCCACTCTTAAACTTCCATCTCCGAAGTATTTTGGAGAAATGGTATTCCCGTTACTCATCGATTACTATGCTGTGAGTTTTGTTATGTAAAATATGCGAAATTTTGATAAGAAGCCTTTTTGTATAAACGATTTTGTCTTTTTTTAATTCTCAAAAATCTATTGATTATTGAGGTGAGTTCGTCGTAGATAATTGCTTGGGAATAACCCACGAAGTGAAAAGAAAACAAAAATGTTGAAAAAAATGCAAATTAAAAACCAAACATTGTTAATTTTAATTAACGTAGTCAATTATTCGATCAGTAATTACTTGATCACTCGTACTTCAACAATCTTTCTCCATATTCTTAAATTGCATGATGTATCTGGATCAACTCATTTATATAATTAATGTGGTAATCTTCTTTATATCCTTACAGCTAAGACTACTTATTTGATTATACAAAAAAAAAATTAGATTATTTTTTTGGGATTTTTGTAACCAATCGCGCCCCCGCGATTGTTTCTTCCACGACCCAGGGTCCTCCTTCCCTCTTAGCCTCCCCACTCTTTCCAACAATTCTCCTCTACTCTTCCCTCCATTCTCCCACACATGCGGCTGCAGCCGACTTATTCCCGCACTGTATCGCATTTACCGAGGGCGAAGGGAAACTGCAGAAAACCTTGCCGATACAGCCGGTGCCCGACTAATCTCCACGGGTGGCGCTGCGAGCACGCTCAAGTACGGCCACCAGAGGCGCTCAGGCAGGCACCTCCTCAGCTGTGATGCAATGAGCCAGCCAGTGCACGGCTAGAGAGCCACCAGCCGCACGATGAGAACCGTCCAAGGGAGGCCACCAAGCCGTACACCCGGTACACCGACCGCTCATGCATCATAGAGAGGTGTTTGGCCATGGATTCATTGGTGTTTTGGCTGAGATTCGAACCCGGGACCCGCGGCGTGCGAGTCCGAGCCCTTATCCACCGGACCAACCGCTCTCACCAAATTACATTATTTTTAAACTTTCCAATCGTAAAAATTCATTATATTGATAAGGAAAAAATCAACTAAAAATATATTGCAGGCATACAAAGGAGTCACTCTGAAGATAGCCAACGGCATATTCATTCCTTCGGGACTTCATCCTTTTCCTGCATTCATTAAAGTCACTAAGGACGCTTTTCGTTCCCCAGTACAGGAAGTCGATTTCAAGAACCCAAACGAAGCGAGCAAAGCCATAAACAAATGGTGCGTCACTAAGACGGATCAACATATCGGAAATGTTATAAAACCAGGTTAGAAGAAGTTTCTATTTCTTTTCCTGAAAAAAAGAAAACAAAAAACTTACAATGCTATTTTTATTGCAGGTGATGTTAACGAAACTTCGAACATAGTTATCGTAAGCGCTGTGTACTTCAAAGGCAAGCAGTGGTTGAAAAATTTCAACCCCGCCAATACGACTGAACGGATATTTTACGTTGATGATAAAACGACAAAAAATGTGCCTACCATGAAAATAGTGGGATTCTTCAATTACGGAGAATGTTTGAAAGATTATGACCATAATGAAATGCTAGCCAACTATGTTGAACTTCCATACAAAGTACATTAATTGTTCATTTAAGGACGTATTTTTGTCTAGAATTCTGTTTTTGAAGTTGATTTGCTGGATAGAATAAATTTAAAACTGTTAGAATTTTCTTTCTAAAATGCAGTATACATATTTTTTGTTGAACCTCTGAAAATACGTACAATTTTTTTCGAAAATAAGTAAGAAATAATAAATAACTTCATACAAATTTTCTTAAAAATATGCTTTTTAAAAGGCAACCAGGATATCTCAATAACCAGTTGACCGATTGAATTAAAATTTGGTACACATCTTCATTAGACTATTTTTCAGCAGTGATACCAGAATTGAGTCGAAATAATTGTTACTTTCTTATTCTACGACCGGTAGAAGGGAAAAATTTTAGGAACAATCGATAATCAAGTCTTATTTTGTGAAAAAATAATTTTTTTGGCTGATTTTGGTACCAATGTTTACAACATTGATACAGATAAAGTATACGTTTTTCAAGTGGAGCGCAAAATTCATACGTCGTTTTAGACTACAAAAAATAGTTCGAATTTTTCTTACCCTAAAACTAAATCTACAAATATTTGGACTGTTTCAAAGGTCGAAAAATCGATGAATAAAAAAAAAAGTTTATTTGCTTCGTGCCAACGATACTAAGGTTAACACTATATTAAAAAAATAACATTAATTACTATTTCCTTACAGACGGAAGAAAATGACTACAGGATGAGTATGTTCATTATACTTTCGAAAAA
This sequence comes from Rhimphoctona megacephalus, assembly GCA_963989365.1. NCBI lineage: Eukaryota > Metazoa > Arthropoda > Insecta > Hymenoptera > Ichneumonidae > Rhimphoctona > Rhimphoctona megacephalus. Next base: position 21,700,849 of record OZ022421.1, read on the forward strand.
GGCTACACCGGAAGGATATCACGACATCGAATTAAAGTTTTACGTAATGAACATGTACGAATTTGTTCTCAATGAAAATTTTCGAACAGTTCATGTCGAGCTCCCGAAATTCAGAATTGAAAGTGAAGTTGATCTGAAAATCCCCTTAACAGGAGTAAGGACGCTGATCTGTAAAATTAAAGTTACTTTTTTGTCACATGATTTTTCATTGTTATCATGTCAATACTATTTATATCTTTTTAATATATGATAAAAATTGTGGCACACAATTTTACGATCCATTTTGCATTTTCCACAGTTGGGAATGGGTGTCTTGTACGATCCGACTAGAGTATATTTCCGAAAAATCGTCATCACCCCGGATCTTGTTGTTACCAAAGCAGTACAAAAAACTGTCATCGAAGTCGATGAAGGAGTTACACAGCCTGAGACAACTTTGAGTAAGCAAATTCAAACATTTGACACTAAAAATATCACCCTTTTGCTTTCAAGCAAATTTTGTTACACATTACGATATTTTAATGCATCTCATAATTAATTCATTACTACAGTTTGTATTTAAGATTTCAATTTATGAATAAATTTTTAGTGTTTTACATTTCAAATAACGATTTCAAAAAAGTAATGGAGTTTTGTTTTCTTTTTTCAGTTCCACCTTTCGAACCGCCATCCTCTTCGAGTGAAGCCATCTCTTTTATTGCAAATCGTCCCTTTCACGTTTTTATCGTTGAAAGACGCAAAATTCCTGTGATTGTCTTCGCCGCCCGCTACATGGGTCGAGAATAGAAAATCTCTTCATTACTCACTTGAATTTTAAGTTTCACTTAAAAAATCCACTTTAATCAAATTTGCACAAAAATATTTTTTCTTTTTACTTTTATTGTTCCTGCTTTATACTATTACTGGTTTTTACGAACCTATCCCATCACTTTAAACCCAGTTTTCATCCACGTTACTCACTCACATGTCCTGTGGCACCCTCAACAAAATGTTGTCCATAGCAACTCTTTCCTAATGCCTTACTGTATCGTATTTGCACGAGAGCAAACGGAAACTGGAAAACCCAGCCGAGGCAACTATTTTTCTTATGAGCTTCATAATTTGTAATAATTATAAGTTTCGCAATAGTTAATAATTTGTCAAAGTCTTACTGGTGAATAAACGATTTTTAACCCTTTGCGTCATCTAGATTGCGTCTAGATCTTATCAGTTTTTTTTATTATTGAAACGACTTTTTGACCATTAAATTTGTAATTGGGTTTTTTACTTTTTTTGGATTCAATATACCTTCACCTTTGTTCAAAGTATACTTTTGACTTCAAAAATGTATTTATTGATTTGTTATAAATAATCAATAACCCAAAACATGATGGTTTTCTGGAAAAAATTCATTTCCACTTTGGAAACAGCACCAATTTCTACAAAACTTCGGATATACCGGGGTTTTTGCGGGCACTGATTACGAATCCAGTATCAGATTTTCAAAATTCAAAATGGCGGATCCAATATTACGGGCGTCAACCCTTTGAAGCATACATTTTTCCTTACGTTCAATCGACTTGAAATTTGGTACACAAGGGTTTTCGGGGTTACTGATTACAAATCTGCACTGGAAATTTGAAAATTCAAGATGTTGGATCCAACATCGCGGACCAAAAATGCAAAACGTCGTTTGATAAAAGTAAAAGTTGGTACTCGGGGGTTTTTGGGGCCGCTGATTACGAATCTCCACTCCAAATTTGGAAATTCAAGATGGTGGATCCAATATGGCGGATCAAAAATGCAAAAAGTCGTTTGATAAGAGTGAAAATTGGTACTTGGGGGTTTTTGGGATCACTGCACTCAAAATTTGAAAATTCTGGATAACGGCTCCAATATGGCGGACCATCCGTGATCAGATTTCCGAAATACAAGAGATAATGCATCCAATATGGTCACTAATCGAGAATTTCATCCAAAACAACGAACGAAGACCTAAAAGATCGTTAATTCGAGAAATCTCGGGATTTCAATTCCTGAGTCGTAAGCAGGACGTTTGGATATTTCACTCTTGTCTGAAAAATTTATCTCGAGTCACATGAAATTCACAATCAGGGACTCCATTCCAGAAATACCCATATACCGATATAACACTCATTCAGCATTGTTTTTCGGATGCGAGCCATCATATTTGATCAACCATTTTGTATTTCAGAAATCTGGCCACGGATTTGTAATCACCAAATCCTCAAGAAACCCCGAGTACCAACTTTCACTCTTTTCAAACGACTTTTTGCATTTTTGGTCCGCCATATTGGATCCACCATCTTGAATTTCCTATTTTTTAGTGCAGATTCGTAATCAGCAACCCCAAAAACCCTCAGGTACAGAGTTTTGCGAAAATTCACGACATTTTTCGATTTGACGTCCGCCATATTGGATCCGCCATTTTGAATTTTGAAAATCTGATGTCAAATTCATAATCAGCGAACTCAAAAACCTTTGGGTAGGGTAGCAATTTTCTCAAAATCGGTGAAAAGGAATAATTCGTGACTCAAAGGGTTAAATTCTGTTCTTGGCATGCTGCTCTGTATGATCTCGGATATTTTTGAATTTTCTATCGCATTCTATGTTTTTCTCGAAATTTCTAGAAAAGTATTATTTCCTAAAATACATCTCAAATTATCTCGCATAAGCTATTTAACGAGAATAAAGGAATTAATTGCCACTTGATTTATGCGAACAGTGAGAAACTTGAATCATCGATAAGGAAACAAACAATCAAATAAATACAAAGAAACCAAACAATAAATGAATACAATAAAATAAGTGTATTGCATATTGTTCTTAATTCACACTTCTGACAATAGGGTACGTAATCGTTAGTTGATACCGTAATATTATTTCTCGCAAACGTGACTTACATGTTATTTTTGTCTCTTTTTCTACTCCCTCTTTTTCCTTTTCTACACCGTGACAATTTAATTATAAAACAAAAATTGCCTTCGTTTCCGTCTCACATCAGCTTGGAATTTAACTCTTATATAACTACTGATTCTTAAAAACTTTTCGCTAAATAATCGTTTATTTTCCATTTAGTTTCGCTACAATTTCAATTGAACATCCAGAATGAGTTTACGTAAGTACTATAGTCAAACTGGTTGAATAATCATCCACCCGTATTGTTGGATCCATTTTAATTTTCATACACTATTTATTTGTATTCAATGTAATTAAAAAAAAAATTACTGCCTATTCTTCTACTTTGTTACTAACTACTTTTCCTCCATTTCACTAATTTCCATGTTCCTGTGAGACTCCTGAAGAGTGTTGCCCACAGCCACTCTTTCCTACTGCAATACTGTATCGCATTTGCACGAGGGCCAAGGGAAACTGTGGAAAACCCGGCCGATACAGGCGGCTATATATATTTTTACTGAGTTTTGGTTGATTTATCATCATTAGAAACTCACAAGGAAACCTTTCCAGGTGTACCCCGCCGATTTTGTTCCGCTTGGAGTATGTCATTCTACATTGAAATCTAAGAGATACGTATTTTTTTTTTTTTGCGGAAACTCACATTTAAGGGGTGAAATACACCCCTAAAGTTGAGGTCTCCTAGGGGAGGTTATTCAGTTCCATATATATGCAGACAAGGGGGCAAAATCAAAGCAATTGCATTCAATGCTTCATAAAAAGTTATGACCACTCGATTTTTTGAAGCCCTGAGGGGATGAATAAGCCGAAGTTATAGGGGTTGAAAATTAAAAAAACGTTATAACAAATAGAATATGCTCGATATGGAAGTGAAAAAAATTGCATAATTAACAGTTTCAAAAATTAAGAGATACATATTTTTGCATTTTTCGAAAAAATGCATCCTTAAGGGTGTACTACCCTTACATCCGAATACCTTTAATTTCTGTACATACGTATTTTTTTAAGTATCTATCTGCTAGAAAATATTCTTTTCGATATAGAACACATCGTGAAATTGTTTAAAAAGATTGTTATCAACATAAAAAAAAAATCCCTTGAAAAAATTTTTTTTAATAAAAAAATTGCGATTTCGTCTTCGTTATATATAATAATCGTTACAACATATGATTCAGACATCGCAGATAATGAAAATTCTTTTCAATCACATTGTTACCATATTAACATTTCTAATTATTGTATCATTGTTTTTATTATATTTTATATGCGGTATTTTGTACAGATGTTTTTTTTTTTGATTGACAAATGAAATTATTCATTATATTCTTTACAAATTTTTTCGAAAAATGCAAAAACATGTATCTCTTAACTTTTGAAACTGTTAATTATGCAATTTTTTTCACTTCCATATCGAGAATATTCTATTTGTTATAACGTTTTTTTAATTTTCAACCCCTACAACTTCGGCTATTCACCCCCTCAGGGCTGAAAAAAATCGAGTAGTCATAACTTTTTTTGAAGCATTGAATGCAATTGGTTTGATTTTGCCCCCTTGTCTGCATATATATAGAACTGAATAACCTCCCCTAGGAGACCTCAACTTTAGGGGTGTGTTTCACCCCTTAAATGTGAGTTTCCGCAAAAAAAAAAATACGTATCTCTTAGATTTCAATGTAGAATGACATACTCCAAGCGGAACAAAATCGGCGAGGTACACCTGGGAAGGTTTCCTTGTACGAAAAACTGCTTCCCGGTCGGCGATGGATGCACGAGCCGGTGAATGACTAAGCGATCATCCAACCAAGTATTGACCTCGCCCGAGGTTGCTTAACTTGGGAAATCGCCGGAGCCACACAACGACAACGCATCCATCGCTGTCGGTGTATTCAATAATACATTTTTTGTACCCCTTCAATCTTTCGTTTATCTTAGTTTTCTTATTTGGCATTTTAATGATGCATATTGTGGCTCTCAATGCAACAGAACCGGAAACGTCTACTCAACCATCACTCAGCGATGATAAACCAATCAATTCGTTACTGCAGGAAAAAGAAAAATCCGATATATGTTCAAGAAAAGCGGCTCTCGATCTAGTCACTAAAAACTCAGCCTGGTTCTCGAGCACATTCGTTCAGGTAAAATGACAATTAAACGATAATTTCAATCGCTTTTAACTCGTGAAAGCATATTGTTGCCAACTGGCTGCAACATTTTTATCTCAGATTTTGTTGTTTATGGTAACACAAACGTTGAAATATAAATTTAAAATTTATACAGGAAGTGGCTAAAATAAATTCAAACAATTTCGTTGTTTCATCACTTGGTGTTTCACTCGCTTTGTCTATGGCATCGTTTGGAACAGACGAACATTCCAAATTCGTATGCATAGCCGCTCTTGCCTTTCCACGTTCGGAGTGTCACGGAAAAGTTGGATTCCAGGCGCTCATCGAGAACTTGGCTGTGAGTCTGATTATATAAAATATCAAGAATTTAAAAGAGAAGGTTTTTTGGATGAAGTTTCGTTTTGAAGTCGAGACGTTCCTAAAAATAGCGCATAAATTGAACCTTTTTTTATAATGTCAATTAAAAATAAAATTTATTGAAATTCATAAAATTGATAAACTTTTGTATCATTTTTATTTGATTATTTGTTTTTGAATCATGTAATTTTTTTTCATATTTCTCGTAGTAAATTATTTAACCCAGTTAATTTGTTTAAATTTTTGCTTTATATTTATCAAATTAAAAGTCAAAAGTGTAAGGATTTAGACATAAACGTACATTAATACGATAACTTTTTTCTGTACCGATTTCTCCAGACTAAAGGGTATTCTTTAAAATGTACAAAAAAGAAATAGAATATTTCCGATCCTTCCAGTGGTAAAATTTCCTCACATAAATAAGGAACAATTTAACTAAAAATGAATTGCAGAATTACACAGGAGTGGAGTTGCACGTAGCCATCGGCATATTCGTAACTTCCAAAATTCAGCCTCACCCCGACTTTGTTGAAACGGTTACGAATACTTTCGGTTCGGCAGTACAGAAAGTTGAATTCGAAAAATCAATCGAAGCCAGTAATATCATAAACGAATGGAGCGAAGCCAAGACAAACAGCCGTGTCAAAAATATTATAAATTCAGGTAAGAGCATGGTATTTATTTATATCCCTCAAAAAAATTAATTTACTATCTATATGTTATTTTTGTTGCAGATGATATCGATGAAGATGCAAGCATAGTTCTCGTGAACGCGGTGTACTTCAAAGGCACATGGCTGAAGAAATTCGACGTTGCAAATACAAGTGAACAAACGTTTTACGTTAATGATGTGGAAAAAAAACAAGTGCTTACTATGAGCATGGAAGGAATATTTCGTTATGGAGAATATTGGGAAGCCCGTGCCGTCTTTGTTGAACTTCCATATAAGGTGAACTAATTTTCCATGAGTTTAGCCAAATTAAATTAAATTATTAATTAAATTAAATTAGTGAGTTTAGCCAAATTAAAAATTCGTTTATGGAGCATAAAAACTGTTTTCCTTTTTTTTCTTAATAAGTAGAACTCAAAGTTCAATAACAGTGTTGGACTACAAAAAATGGTTCGATTTTTTGATCCAACAATCTGAATCTAAAAAAAATTGAGTTCTTTTACAAAATGAAACAATCGATGCATAAAAAAAAAAGATGCTTCGCTTCGTTCCAACGATACTAAAGTTGATACCATATAAAAAAGGATATCAACTATCATTTTTTCACAGAAAGAAGATGATGATCACAGTATGAGCATGTTTATCATACTTCCAAGAGCGGAATACGGTATTGTCCATCTCGAAAAGAGTTTTCATAAAATCACCGCCCGAGAACTTATTCACAGGGGAAAGGATGAAAAAGTTCATATCCAGCTACCGAAATTCAGAATTGAAAGTAAAATGGACCTCAAAGTCCCCCTGACACAAGTAAGATTTACAAAAATAAAGTTTCTCTTTTGTCACACGATTTTGATTTTTCATAGTTTCGCTAGTATTTCGATTTTTTTAATATATGAAAAATATTATACCGTCAATTTTTCACGATTCATTTTGCCATTTCCACAGTTGACAATGGGTCACTTATTCGATCCGGACAGAGCAAATTTCAAGAAAATCGCCGAGTCGCCTGATCTTGCTTTCAGCAAAGTCATACAAAAAGCAATTATAGAAATCAACGAAGAAGGTATCGAGGCTCCGGCAATTTCCCGTAAGCAAATTCAAATATTTCACACGAAAAATATCGCCCTTTTGCTTTCAAGATTTATTGCCTATTTCGATATTTAAATGTGATTCACGATTCATTCGTGATTAGAACTTGTATTTTGAATTAAAATTTTTAAAAAGGGAGAGCGATTGGTCCGGTGGATAAGGGCTCGGACTCGCACGCCGCGGGTCCCGGGTTCGAATCCCGGCCAAAACACCAATGAAAAATTGAAATTTTTTTTCAATTTTTTCCGCTGCAATCCCGGGTGGTTCGGATTCCACCTTCATAAATCTATGGCCAAACACCTCTCTGTGATGCATGAGCGGTCGATGTACGGCTTTGGTGGCCTTCCGTGGACGGTTCTCATCGTGCGGTTGGTGGCCCTCTAGCCGTGCACTGGCTGGCTCATTGCATCACAGCCAAAGAACACAGACGTAGGATAGAAGCACAGTTCTTATGGGCGCTCTGAGGACAAACTTTCTGCGACCCAAACTGCCGCTTGGCGGCGTGGCGATCGCGGTACGGCAGCTATCTCTCTCGCTCCCATTGCATAGCGCGAAAACGGCTCGAGCCGAACGCGGAGGGTCGAGCGATCAAACCCCACTCATAGAGTTTTTTTTTCTTTTATCGATTATGTAAAAAAATAGTTTTTGACGATACAGTTATTCTTTATTATTATTTTTAATCAATGAAATAGAGAAATAGTTTCCGAATACGAAATTATTATTAAAGATTTTTTCTCTAAATCAAGTATATGAATAATTTTTAACCTTTTTATAAGCTTTAGAAATTCTTAAATATATGAAGTAAATAAATATTTTTTTTTTGTTATTTTATTTGACGAAAATAAGGTGAAACTGCGAACGCTTTAATGATTAAATAGACGTTCATCATTCATTAAATCGGTAAATTGTTTTAATGTGAATATGCCATTCGTATTTGTCTATCGGAATTTCCTCTTATATTTGAAAAGCCAAAATAATTGAATTCTGTCATTGAATGTATTCTACATAAGAACAAATTTATAATTACGATTTCTGAAAAAAAAAAAGTCATCATACGAGGGTTCCGATCGCTCGACCATGGGACTGCGAGTATCATACGCTGACACCGAGACCACAATCGTGATTTACAAGCTAACCACAAAACTGGCACAAAAGGTGTGAGCCCCCGCTTATTGTTTGCTCATTGTTTGTTCCTGCTTATTGTTTAATTCTGAAAATGACACGTCCTTCAACTTACTCTACTCGAATTGTCTCAATACCTAATAAATCATAAATTTATGACACTTCGTGCCCTCCATTTTATCGTTGAACGGTTGGGGAAAATCAGGTTATTCATTATTGTTTCCTAACAGCTTCAACTCTTACGCTAGAGATAACTGGAAAACGTGACCTCAGGAAATCAATTTCCTATCTTTTTCTTACTCTAATTTCAACTATTTCAAGTATTTTTTTCATGTTTAACCGAAGAAATTGCTCTATTCGTGTTTCAGAAGATTACATTGTAATATATTAACTGTAATATTCAAGACTCACGCTGCTTCATCTTTCGGAAAACGATGAAAAGTCAAACTTGGGTTTTTTCTCTTCGCGCTGGTACATCCTTCATGAACACATAAATCGTTTACAGGCATTTTAGTTCGTCACTATTTAAAACACTCAACGTTTAAAGATCCCGGCGTAGCCGAACAATAAGCTCTACGAAAAGCAGGAGATATACATATATCTATATCACCTGTTCCCCCAGTGTATTGCTACTATAAGAGTAAGAGAGATGGAATGAGCGCATGCGGCTGAGCATGCGAGTGGAAGCGAGAAGAGAGATATGACGCCAGCGCCACCGACTACGAACTACACTGGGGGAATGACGTCATTCCCCCAGTGAGAATCGGCACGAAAAATCCTTAAGAACTGTGCTTCTATCCTACGTCTGTGTTCTTTGTCACAGCTGAGGAGGTGCCTGCCTGAGCGCCTCTGGTGGCCGTACTTGAGCGTGCTCGCAGTGCCACCCGTGAAGATTAGTCGGGCACCGGCTGTATCGGCAAGGTTTTCTGCAGTTTCCCTTCGCCCTGGGTAAACGCGATACAGTGCGGCAATAAGTCGGCTGCAGCCGCACGTGTGGGAGAATGGAGGGAAGAGTAAAGGAATAGTTGGAAAGAGTGGGGAGACTAAGAGAGAAGGAGCCTGGGCCGTGGAAGTAGCAATCGCGGGGGCGATTGGTTACAAACCCCTATTAATGAATTGAAAATTTTAAAAAGTAATGCATTGATGTTTTTTTTTTTCAGCTGCTATTTCCGGTCCGTCGCCCCATAAAGACAGCCCCATCTCTTTTATTGCAAACCGTCCCTTTTACTGTATTGTCGCTACAACAGACAAACTTCCTCTAACTGTCTTCACCGCCCGCTACAACGGTGAAGAATAGAAACTCTCCTGATTACTCACCTGAATTTTAAGCTTCGCTTAAAAACACGAAAATATTTTGAAACACGAGAAAATGTATATGGATATTTTTGTCATGTTAATTGCCATAAAATAATAATAATAACACTGTAATGTGTAACACTTTTGTACTTTTTTCAAAAACTCCTTCCAGAAAATGTTTATTTTCCAATTAACTTTTTGGGAATGATTTTTTTTGCCCATCTTTCTGATCGAAAGCGGATTTTTTATAATGATGCTTCGAAACGACAAATATCATTATAAAGATGACGTGTAAATTGATATTATTAATACAAACGACCACTATTGCGTATTTTTCTCGAATCACACTTGTGACAATGACTTGTATAATTTTTAATTGATACGACGATACTTCTTCTCGCGTACGTAAGTGTCAACGTTATTTTTTCTGATTTTTTAATACCATTTTTCTCGTATTTTACGCTGCCACGATTTCGATATATAAAGGAAATTTTTTGTTTGTTTTTTGTATAAAGGAAAGTTTTTGAAATACATAAAGGAAAATTTTTGTTTGAGTGTCACATGAGCTTGAAGTTTCACTCGTGAAACTGTTGACTCTCATGAAATTTTTTGTGAAAATGCGAAACAAGAATTTTAAGCCTCTCATACGATCGATTCGCTCGACTTTTCGGAAAGTTATTTAATTCTTTATACATATATAAAACAAAATATTAGCCCACAGTCGCACTAGGCTTAAAATTCATCCAATAAATAATGATTTTCTATGAATAATTATCAAGAAAATCAAGGAGACTGTCGAAAATAAACTACTTCTACTTGATTTAAAATGAAAGAACGTTCCAAAACAGAAATTATAACCCCCACACCCAGAAAACACATCTAGTTGATTCAACTAGGATCTAGTTAAATGAAATAAATTTTTTCCTTGTCTCACGGCCAAATAAAGGTCTATACACTTCAAGAAATTATTTTTTTTTGATCACACTATTTTTATAGTCTTGACTAATGTAAAATTTAATATATGTTTTAAGGTGATCTATCAGCCGTACGGTCGATATAAATTCTGCTTCGTGTCTTTTTTTGGAGAGGTTTGATATTTCAAAAAAAATAAAAGTTACACGTCGTTCTCCTTTTATCAGAAAATAAGGTGAAACTTTTCTTTTTTTTCGAAATATCAGGCACGTCCGAAAAAAACGTGTATCTACCTTTCAATTGTCTCTCTCGCACTTCATCAATTGATAGAGTGCCTTAAAATCGGGCATATTTTTATGTTAAAAATTAAACGAATATGAAGTTGAATTAAAAATAATATTTATATTATTATTAATAATATTTTATGGTTTTATATTAACAAGACATGTATTTTTTGCAATTATACTGCAACTTCGATTGTTCGAACAGCGACGGGACCGATTCCGCATTACACTTGTAAATATAGAACGTTGCGCACGCTTCGTCTTTCCGTTTCTGCGCATATATCAGACGAATGACCGGATTGGGCCGAATGCTTCCCCTACCAAGCGAAGAACGATCGATACGGGTCGCGCAATGGGTAATATTGCATGAATCGAAATTCGATAAACCGAGGTTGCAGTGTATTTGGAAGTAGTTTCTAGAAAAAAATTCTTTTAAAAATTCAAAAATATACTTTTTATGTTGACCGACTACTGAGTCTACGATTTAACATTGTAAAGCAAATAGTTGGCCTTCCCCGGCCGACTACTGGTTTGTATGGTCTTATTATAAGTCGGCCACATGCAGATAATAAAATTTAACTAAATTATATCACTTTTTCACATTGTTTACATCGATTACTGCCATTATGCCGATATAATCCCACGCTACAATAAAAACATAGTAATTTTGCGGGTAAAATACTAACCGTGTATACACTGAAAAAAAAATTAAAGTATTGCTAACTACGCGATGAGGTTGGACGAATTTCGTTGCGCCAATAGTCATATTACGTTTAGTTAATCACCCGGTGGTTGATCCATTGAAAGTCATGTCGTTGAGACAACTACGCCACGATTTTGCCGCTAAATTTTAATTTATTTGAGTTGAGTGTATTTCATGTAATACAGCCGCAATAAATGGTTACAATGAAAAAAAAAAATAAAACTTGAGACACAGAATCGATTGAATTTGAAATAATCACACGGAGGTTGGGTTGTATACGGTTTGTCCGTGACTCGATAAAATAATAGCATCAAATAAACTTCTCTGCGAGAATTGAATTCAATGACACCATAGATCAACGGAATATAATTTGTGATTAAGCTAATTACCTAGTAGTAATTTGGATAAAATCTTTTGTAATTATTCAATCAAATAAATCTTTTGCTAAAGCTACTAAAATTTCGTTGCGCAAACAATAAGTTTTGTTTAACATGAATTATATAATTGTAGCCGGACAGCCTTATTCCCTGGCTGGATTTCTGGTGTGGCAGAAATCCGTTAGAGGGCCACGGGCGGAGCGCTCTCGCGTAAGCGTCGCACCGCTCGTGTGCCCATAAGACCGACATTGAATTGTTAAATATCGATCACTCCGACCGACGGTCGTTGAGAAAACCCGAACCCTTGTTTTACGAGGTAAAAAGGTCTAAGGCCTTTTATCGTACAATTAAAGTACGCTGATATAGAAAGTTTTTGCTACCTAATTATGTCAGGATAGAGGCGCTCTTACTAGAGTAAAAAATCGATCAATCGTATTTATTATTGAAAATCGCAAAATACAAAATCAAAAATATAAAATAAAAAATATTCCAAAAAATATGCATATAAAAAAAAATTTCAAATATTTCTTAGTCATTTCAAAATCATAATTGTTCGGTACAATCACTATACGTTTTAATTACACAATGCAATTTATTCGATCAAGACATGATTGATACAATTGACTGAAATACTTTTCCGCATTTCCCGAGCAATGCGATGACACTATTTCAAATATTTATTGAATTTTATTCAAAAAATGTTTTGGTTGTATTGAATATTTAAAGTTTTACTTCAAATTGTGAGCATACTCAACGAAATACCTTTAACTACGCGCGGAGGTTGCGTCAACTACGCCATTGGTTTCGCCGTATCCAACCTGAGGGCGTAGTTGAACTAACTACACGCCTCCGTTCTCAACACTATGCCTTTTTTTCAGTGTATGTTCAAAATTTCATTAAGAGATTTTTTGTCGTTTTCGCAAATATTCGGCTCTAAAAAATTTTCACAATTAGATAATCGCGGTCAAACGCATAACTCCCGTTCTTTTGTCCGTGCCAGCAGTCGGGAGTTAAAATAAATAAAAATAAAGATAACGAAAGATACCCTCAACTGTTCGTTGACGCACGATTTTCACGACAATCTATTTTTTTTTTTTTTAAACAAAAGTTAATATCAATGTTCGACCTCGCTTCCCCGCTTGTCATCTTAATGACATAATTTTTTTGTTTGTTTGTTTTCCCCCATGGAAATGTGTATGAAAATGCTGACGTCTCTCTATCGCTGTTGGTAAGGCATACATGAAAACATATTTTTTATGTACGTGCAGTGTACCGATGCGCTTATCTCTATTATTTTTTATTTCGTTAGTATGTGAATATATTCACGTTTTTTATTCACCGGAATACTGAATTGTATCATCAAATTATTAATAAAATAATCGTTAATAATCGTAAATAAAATATTATAGTTACATCACACGTCGCCGAATGAAAATGGTCATCCTTAAAAACCTTCGCGTTTCCAGAGAGTAACTCAGCTTAGGGTTTCTTTGTTTTAGCGCTACCAGTATCCGATTTTAATTCCGAAAAAATCAGCCTCAATTTGGGTTGCTACAACCCGCACAGGGTTGCGAAAATCTGATTCCAATCCCGAGAAAAGCAACCATAATTTGAGCTGTTGCAACCAAAATCGGGTTGCCAAAATCCGGTTTCGATATCAAAAAAAGCACCCCAAAGTTGGGTTGCCAAGATGGCCGCATTTCCGATCTGGGTGACAAAATATACGTCACTTCCGGTTTGAACTTCAGAGAAAAAATTATTTGGATTCAACAACCCAAATCCAGTTAGGTAGCAAATTCAGTTTTGTAAGAAACGAAATTTAGACAAAATAAGAACAAGAACCACTACAAACTTAATTTGGGTTACGAATGAGTTACACTAATTCATTAGGGTAGTGAGAAACTTGAATTATCGATAAGAAAACAAAAAAGCCAAAATATACGAAACGAGTTTCGAAAGTGTTGCATATTTTGGCAATGACACAGATAATTGTGAGTTGATAGCACAATATTTAATCTCACATACGTGATCATCGCGTTATTTTTTTATCTATTCTACTTTCTCTTTTTTATGTTCTATACCACCACAATTTAGTTATAAAAGAAATTTTTTTCTTAAATTCCCTGTCTCATCAATTTGAGTTTCACTCACAAATCTTCTGATTGTTCGAAATTTACCGTTGAAAAGTCGTTTGCTTATTGTATAGTTCTGCTACAATTTAAACCGAAGATCCAAATATGCGTTCACGTAAGTAATTGTCGAACTTTTTAGAAAAACTGTCGCCCATTTTGTTTTATCAATCCTAATATTGATTATTCTAAATCTTCCTAATATGCCTTTCATATTCTCTTTAATTTTTCGATGATCTTTCCGTTAGTTTTCATATCGAACATTGTGACCCTGCTCCATACCGGTCCCTATCAATCGTTATCGGCGACTCCTGGTGTGTCATCTTCGAACAGCTATATACAGATTGATACGAGTTTATGTAACAAGACAGAGAGTATCGAAACAATAATTTACGGTGCAGATTCCTTTGCGAACGCATTCGCCACGGTACAATATGAATTAACCGATAAATTGAATCGCTATTAGCCTTTTAATGCTATATTGTTGCCAAATATCTTGAAACTGATGTATTTTAGATTTTTTTATCATAAGATAAATGTCATAATATAAATTTTATTTTTTATGCAGGAAATCTCTAAAAGTAGTTCCCACAATTTTGTTATTTCCCCAATTTCTCTTTCACTCACTCTGTATTTGGCATACTTTGGAGCAAGAAGCACATCCCGAATACAATTAAAGAAGCAATTCCCCGTTCCAATGATGGCAGACCCAAAAACCACGGAGTGTCATCGAATAGTTGGAATCCAGGCGGTCATCGATGGCTTGGCTGTGAGTCTCGTTTCATAAAATATTATAAATTTCGACGAAAAACGTTTTTGCATTTTTAATATTTACATTGTGAGAAAAAAGAATTCCTGATTCAATAGCAATTGATATTATAGAAAGAATTTCGTCGATTTAACCACAGTATTCACGGTCAGAGTAAATTTGCAGTCTCATCGAAAAAAAAGTGCATTTGATTAAGGTAAATACTGGCATTGACTAGCATGCAAAAAAAGGCATGCTAGTCAAATGAGTGCTAAAACTTCACAATGTTTTTATACCAAGTTTAATGCACTAATTATACATAGTGAAGGTGAATTTGTAAGATGACGTGTCTAATTAACCAAGAAAAATATTAAAAACTGTAGATTTGCAAAACCATTAACTGATAGTGGCAAATTTCCATTATGACACATTTTCATTGGGACTTTTCAAAGATAATCTCTATTTTTTAATCAATTTTAATGCACCACGTCTTATTTTGTTCCTCAAGAGATTCTCTACGAATTCATCATGTAGATTTTTTCGAAGTTTATTTGTTTGGAAATTTGTTTATGAAAGATTTTTTTCGCTAAATAACCAATTAGCTGCAACGGTGGAACGATCAAGCTTAGAAGAAATTTACGTGTGAATTCGTAAAGGTTCTCTTGAGGAACAAAATAAGACGTGGTGCATTGTAATCGGTTAAAAATTACGGATTATTCTTTGACGAATTCCTATGAAAATGTGCCATCATGGAAATTTGCATTTATCAGTTGATGGTTTCGCAAATCTATCGTTTTTAATATTTTTCTACGTTAATAAGACATTCTGTGATATAAATCCACTAGCCCTACGTTCAGTTAGTGCATTAAGCTTGGCATAAAATAATTGTGAAAATTTAGCACTTATTTGACTACCATGCAGTACAGTATATATCTTAATAGTTTATAATATTGCGATTATCACATATTTCATTAGCACCCCGTAATAAGACATTTCGTTCATCCAACGACTGTTTTTTCGCAGTGTACTTTCCCTAATTTTCAAAAATATATTAACCATTGATGCGAGTTCGTGAGGGACATTCGCCTAAAAGTAGCGCCCGAATTAAAAAGAAAAGGAAAATGTTGAAAAAAAATCGATCGGGAAGTAAAGTTCTTGAAAAAATGTAATATATTTATAAAATCGATCAATTATCATATTAGTAATTATGTGATTACTTTTTTTTTTTAATTATTTCATTTTTTCCCCATATTTTATGAATTTAGTGATTTATCCCGATTAACTTGTTAATTTTTTAAATATATGTTTATCAAATTGAATTATCGAAAGTGCAGAATTTTTATAAAAATGTACACTAATGTGATAATTTTTTTTATATATATATACAAAAAAAATCGAATATTTCCGACTCTTCCAATGGTGAAAATTCTTCACATTGACGATAAATCATTTCACTGAAAACGGATTGCAGGCCTATCACGATATGGGGCTGCACATGGTTAACGGTGTATTCGCATCTTCAAAACTTAACATTATCCCCGAATTCCTGGATATCATTACGACAACTTTTCGATCGACAATCGAGAAAGTCGACTTCGAAAATTTTATCAAAACGAGAAAAACCATAGATATATGGTGCGAGTCGCAGACAAATGGCCGTATCAAACATATTACGAATTCACGTAAGACCGTGGTTTTCATTTCTTTTTTCGCCTGCCACCCAAAAAATGGCAATAATAATTTACGATGTTATTTTTGTTGCAGTTGTTATTAACCAGGATACGAGCTTAATTTTCGTCAACGCTGTTTACTTCAAAGGCAAATGGTTAAAAAAATTTAACGTTGCGGATACAAGAGAAACTACGTTTTACGGTGCTGACAGAAAGAAGAAAACAGTATCCACTATGAGTATAACAGGCCATTTCCGTTGGGGAAAAATTTCGGGAATCGACTCCTCTTTCGTTGAACTTCCATACAAGGTAAATTGGGGTTTTGCATTAAATAAAAAGAATTCGGCCGAAGTAAAAATTCATTTGTGGAACGAGAAAGTTATGTTGTTTTTTTATAAGTAGAGTTAAAATTAATTTGAAGTTCTAGGCTACAAAAATTGGTGTGACCTTTTTGCACCCAGCAACTAAATGTACAAAAATTTGAACTGTAATCACACTTATTTATCGTCCCACACGGAGAAAAAATATCACAAAAATGACCGTGCTCTGCACAAAAAATTAGGTGCGAAAGTCTTTAGTGGGCTAATTTATCGAAAAACAATTTAAAGATTCCAATCAGCATCACAATTTGAAATAGGGCTATGAATTTTTGTAATACGGTACAGTCAAATTTTGGAAAGAGCACTGTAAAAAGTCTCATTACAAAATAATCTTCTGCCGGAATTTCTTATAAATATTCTGAAATATTTCTTTCCGTGCATAAGGCTATCACAGGATTTCGATCCACCAGATCTCTCTAGGGTTAAAAGCTAGTAAAGAAAATAGATGAATAATAAAAAGGATATGAATTATTATTTTTTCACAGGGTGAACGTGGTACGGATGATATGAGTATGTTCATCATACTTCCGAATAAGGTAACGAACTTGAAGACTCTCCAAGCCAAATTAAAATCAATCAAGGTCAAAAACCTGATTGTTTCCGGAGAAGACAAGATAGTCCATATCCATTTGCCGAAATTCGCAATTGAAAGTGACATTGACCTCAAAGAATCCCTAGAACAAGTAAGGATGCTGATCTACGAAATTGAAGTCACATGATTTTTCGTTTTTATAATTTCGTTAGTATTTTTATTTTTCTAAAATATAAAAAAAAATGATACCGAAAATGTTAACGATCCATTTTGCAGTTACCATATCAAGGTTTGAGAATGTTGTTCGATCCGAAGATAGCAGATTTCGCGGGAATCGCTCAAAATCCTAAACTCGTGTTTGGTAAAGCTGTCCAAAAAGCTATGATAGAAATTGATGAAGAAGGCAGCGAGGCGACTGGTGAGAATTTTCAATATTTATTACGTAAAATACAATCAATTATTTATTTCGCAATTCGTTGCACATTTCGATATTTCAATGCAACTGATACTATTATTTTTTTTTTTGTGATGCATTTTTCGTGTCTCTCAGTACATCGATTTCAATAAAATCATGTATTTTTCTTTTTCAGATCCTATTCTAGATCCGTCATCCCCTGATGTTATTCAATTTATTGCAAACCATGCCTTCTATGCTATTATCGCTACAAAAGGCAATTATCCTCTGAAAATATTCACCGCTTGCTTCAGCGGATAAGGAGAAAACATCTCTTTATTACTCATCTCGATTTTAAACTTTAGAAACTCTAACTAAAAAAAAAAATTATAATTAACACCAAAATATTGTAAGATGCGACACAATTTTGCATCGTCCAGTTGCCATTTGAATTTTCTTTTAAAAAAATTGAATAAAAATGAAGGGCATTATCACTTGTTTGGCACGGAAATGAATGCATGAAAAAAATAGAATTAATAAGACATGTTCTTTGTTTGTGGCGTGCTACTAGCTAATTAATAATTAATTAAAATCTTAATGATAAATAAACGATTAAAATTCTTGAAATAATCAGATTTCTTTTGAAGAAAAGAATTGATTTGTTTCACCACGTTTTTGTCAAGAATAAAATTTGTATAATTATGCCGAACCTCTTCGATAGATAATCATTTTTCTTAATCCTGAAAACCTTCTCAACATTCTTCTTTGTATTTCTTTTCGATTCTTGTCTGCTTGTTTAACTGTGATCACGATCTTCGAAAATGCTCATAGATTCATTGCACTTTCAAATAGCTCCAGCATTCTTTTCATCTCTTTGCTGTTGGAGAAAATAATTTAACGAAAATATGTTAAATTGAATATGAAATTATTATTATTTCAAATTATTTATTAGATACAAACTTTAATACCAACAAAATTACAAAATCTACTTTAACTCCAATGATAAAAAATACTCGACCATAAAACTCACATTTGTTCAGCCAATTTGTATATCGGACTCATGGATTTCGAGAGTTCTTCGCACTTTGCCATTAGCTGATACATGGATTTGATGTTGTGATCAACTGCGTCACAAGTTTTGCATACAGCATCTCGATACGTTTCCAAGCATCCAACGGTCACTGCGGAAGCCTGAAAATCATTATGCATACAATTATTGTCAACAAATAAAATAAAAAGAAGTTAAGGGTCGAACTCATAAATGGCAAACGGTTTTTTTTTCAATAACTCTGCTCAATCGTATGCTGAGTGTTCGAAATGAAACTATTCATGTTTTTTTTAAATCTTTGACAGGAATTCATCCCGATTGATAAACATCATTAAAAAGCTATTAAAAAAAAAAATTTTTTAAAAGCTTTATCCTAACTTAATGAATTTTCTGATTAATGGAAAAATCATATATTTTTATTGTTAGTTTTTTGGTAATTTGAGTGATCGAGCTTCACGAACCCCGTGCAAAATAGCAGCTAAATTTTCCGTCAACGAATCAACGGATGTAGCTATTTTTCGTGCCTCCATTTCAAGTTCATTGAGAACATTGTGATCCAGCAATGGTAATTGCGGTGTAAGAGCTTGTCTATAAAGGCAAGGAGTTGAACTCCGTGAGCCAGGAAACGAAGGAGTGTCGCCTTTTTTCGTTACTGGACTGGATAATTTGATTTTTGTCTCAAGATCTTCCGCGACAAATAATACCATGTCACCTTCCTGCATAACTGTCCCTTCCAGCTGAAGATAACCCAGAGCTTTTTGATAACTTGGCAAATCTGGATCTACGTCCTGTTCGTCCGGACTCTCGTCACTGCTCTTTAAATTCAATCGATCCGGACGATGTCCGACTCCCTCCATTTTCGCCATTCCCTCTTCTAATAATTTATCACCGTCGAATTCTGGCGATTCCACCAGAGATCTTAGCTCTGACATGGGAGGCGAAGATTGCGAGTCGAATGATATTTCTGAATAAGATGCTGTCATCTCGTGCAGCTGTAAATTTTGGTTTCAACAATATTTCATTTTCATTAAACATGTCAGAGAAAACGGCAATTTTGTGTAACAAGGAAATCTGAAATTAACAAAAATGTAAACCCAAATGCAACGAAATGCCAAAAATGGAAATAAATTTTTTAATACTTGAAATATTCGAAAAATGCAAACCCCGACTCAAACGGGCCCTCAAAACCCGAAAAAATAAAAAAAAAAACGTAAACAAACACTACGTAACCTTAAGTAGCAAAAGAAAATAGAAAAATACTCTTTTGTTTTTAATTAAGAAAGGATTTAAACATTTTGCATTCGAAAAACTCCATCTTTACAAAATACATTTTTATCGCCTTTCAAAAGTTCTGCTGATTTTTCTAAGCTTTAATAAAATAAATGGAATTTCGTAAAAATAGTTTAGTAAATTTAAACAAAATCAATTTTTCTTTTCCAATTACTAATTTGATATTTGACTGTATCGCGCTACCTGATGTTCGATTTTCGAACTTATGTTTATTCACCGGAAAACTTATATTCTTATTTGAAAAATTGTTAATCGATGAATGAATAATTTTCATATTTTTATTCTAAAAAATTTTTGATTTTTTTATGAGAAAAATACCAGGACACAATTCTATGAACAAAAACTTCACGTCCTGTAATAAACTCTAACCTTACTCGATCTTCGTCGTAGTCAACAGCCGCATTGATTTTCTCAATACGAAGTGGTTGTCCTATTCTACTGGATGATGATTCCGCTCCTAAATCTTCGGGCTCCATTGTGTAAATCTCCTTAACACTTCAATTGTGAACACTGCACGTTATCTCTTTTTTTTATTATATTACACACGAATTACAGAGGGACGCTCGAATTGACAGCTGATCGACCATCGTGTTCTACATTCTACAGCTGTTTATGGCGTCGCCGACTTGACAGTTCACTCAGTGCAATCCACCGAGCGTTTCCGGAAACATACGAAATTATCGACACGCCCATTATCACCGAAAATGTATTTTAAAAAGGGCGCCAAATTTGTTACATTTTTTACAACTATTTTTTTTCTACCAAGATTCTCCTCGAAGTTATGCAACATTTTAAAAGAATACAAAATTGCAATTTTTTGTGGTCATCCATAATTCTAAATGTTCGAAATGTGTACGAGCTCAATTTCACGAGAATTTGGGATTCTACTTTTGTTGGGTCGCAGCAAAAAAAATGGCCTTCGACACGAAAATTCCCGAAGAGCCACGAATATCGGCAAAATTGGGTGAGCGATCAAAACCCCCTGCGCGCGTGAGTCTGCCGTACAATATTTTTTTCATCAATATTCGTCATCGAGAATGCGCGGTCTTTAATAATCGTGAATACACGTAGAATGTAAAGTAATAATTTATTCGCGCTTCTCGTCCATACTAAGAATGGGCTAAAAAACATTTTTTTACAACTTTCTTAGGTGCGTGACGAAAAAAAAAACAAATTGTCAACATTGTAACAAATTTTAGACGTTTCAATATTCCATGAGGACTGTCGTGTACCTTTGCAGCAATAATAATATCGATTATTACGAGTGATTGGAAATTCTGTGCAACTGTGCTGCGCCTAAAAACTATTCGGAATAGAACGGAATTAATAATAACACGTTGAACCAAAAAATGTTTCGTCGTTTTAGTAACAACGAATTATCCCGAACATCCAAACTTTACTTTCATTTCAACACTTTCGAGATATTGGCAAACAATTTTTAAGCTTCGTCAATATTAAACATACAAAAATACACATCCAAATAATTCCAACAGAAAAAATTAAGAGCAATGTCAAGTTTTGACAGCTAGTGAAAATACATCAAGTTTCTCGATAGAAACTTCAACAAGTATCGTTTTACTATGTCAGCTGACGTAGCGCAGGAAAAAAATATCTGTCTCAGTGGAAAAGATGAAATCCAAGAGTCCACGGTTGCTCCACCGACCACCACTCGAGGCGGTCTTCGAGTTTACAAGATTGTTGTACTCGGGGATGGAGGAGTTGGTAAATCAGGTAAAGAAAAATATTGTCATAATCTAAAATAAGATACGAATTTTGGAAATTCCGGAAATTAAGGAATTTTTGGGATTTCTGGAATAGGAAGAAATAACAAATTGTTATTAGTTTCCAAGCTACAAAATTTATTATTTATTTGTATTTTTATTTACATAGTTATTTATTCATCTATTCCTTGCTGCTCTTTGATACCAAAGACTAATTTTAACGAAGCGCTGATTTTTTTCAGCTGTTACTCTCCAATTTGTCAGTCACAGTTTCTTGGAATATCATGACCCAACTATAGGCAAGTAAAATTCCTTAACACTAGATTCACAGCATTTTCTGAAAAGGCTTTTGTGTTTTTTTTGGTAAAAATTGATCAAATTCTGTAAATTTATTATTAACCACTGAATTAACTCCAGATTTACAGAAGCGTGTAAATTAATATACATTTTTTAGCTGAATTTTTCAATTTGCTAATAATAAACAATTATTTTTTCAACAGAGGATTCTTATCAGCAACAAGCAGTCATAGATGGCGAAGCTGCGCTTCTGGACATTTTAGATACCGCTGGACAAGTGAGAATCAATTCTTTAGTTCATTTTAATTGAAAAAATTTCTTGAATTCTTAAAATTGAGACTCCTTCACAAAAATGATAGGCAAACTATGGTAGAAATATTTTTTAATAGTCAAGTATAAATTATTTGAACGGTGCATCAGTTTTCATTTTTTTACATAAATTGAAAATATGTAAAACCAAAATTAAAGTAGAATTCGTGTTTTTCTAGGTCGAATTTACAGCTATGAGAGATCAGTACATGAGATGTGGCGAGGGTTTTATGATCTGTTATTCAGTAACGGATAGACACAGTTTTCAAGAGGCATTGGAGTATAGAAAATTGATATCAAGAGTAAGAGCGAGCGAAGACATACCATTGGTGTTGGTGGGAAATAAATTTGATCTTCAGCCACGTCGTAAAGTTTCAACCGAAGAAGGAAAAGCTTTGGCGGATCAGCTCGGCTGTCCCTTTTACGAAACGTCCGCAGCGCTCAGACAATTCATCGACGATGCATTTTATTCCATAGTACGACAAATACGTGCCAAAGAAAATTCACGTGAAATTGTGAAAAAGCACAGTCGATGGTGGCGTCTTAGATCCATATTTGCTTTTATATTTCGACGAAAAAAGAGAAACAATACTCATTATTCACCCTAAATATCACCAAAGAGACGGAAAAAAGTACACAACGTTTGCCGACGATGTAATCTTACTGATCGTTCGAAGTAGGTGTTTTTTGTTTATTTTTCTTTTTTTTTCAGTACTCCTGCAAAAATGGTACAATGAAAAATGGAAAAAAAGCTATTATTTTGAAGCTGGTGCCAAATGCAGGTATTTTTTTGCATTGTCTCGAAACCATATTTGCACTGTCTCGAGTTGAGAAAAAATGAAAAATGAAAAACATCCCACTAAAGTTCGCACAATAATTTTTCGTACAAAAAAAATTGCGTTATTCACAAATATATTTTTAATAGAAACAACGTGAACTTGACGAAAATTGCCAAAACGCTTGGTGGCCATTAACAGAGCAAATATTTTTCATTCTAAAACGATAAATAATTTTTAGCATCGACGGCAATATAATTTTAACGAATATAAACGAATATTTTTCAATTTTCAAAATATCCAAGAGAGTATCTAAATGGTTGGAGAAAAATGCGGGCAATTTTTTTTCAATCATTGACAAATTGATGCACACGTCGAAGTGTAACTAGAATTTATGAAGAAAAAAAACTTTTGCCATATTTATATGGTTTTTTTTCTTTTTATCATATTTTACAAAATATTACCCATGCTTCGGTAAAATGTTTATGGACGTAGCGTGCATACGTGATAGGGATTAAGAGAACGAAAAAAAACATATACAAGTACATGAAGGTAGTTCACTTTTGAAGTTTTTATATTTGCTCATGTCACTAATTAAGAAATATCAAAAATATTCTCCATGACATTGAGCAACGAAGAAAATATGTATTATCAAATGTTTCATAGTATAATCGCAGATCTTTAATGATCTTCCATTTTTTCAATCAAATTTTGGATTTCATTCTTCAAAAATTTTACACTGCAACTCAAAATCCCAATTTTTTAAACACGTTCAATATTTTTTGGTTATTTTTAATTATATTTTCCCTTCACGAATGCTCTAGTTTGAGATTTAAATTTAAAAAAAAAATAAAACTTTATTGTTAACTACCTTCACAAACTATTTACATAAGTTGTGACGTGGTTTTTTTCTCATTCCGAAAAAACTGGACACGTCGTATGAAAATGATAAAATAAAAAAAAAACATTTTAAGAGAAGAAAAATCTACGTTCCAACGCATGTAGGAAAAAATAGAATCATTACTGCAACGAATTCTACGAAACCAAACGAAAAACAAAATAAACACGACGAGGCAATGAATCAGGGCCTTTGAATATCGAATTAAAAAACGCTGAAAGCCTTACTCATGAGCCCACGGGTAAACACGGTCTTTACACATCAACAAACGGGTACAATTATAAGACCTGATAATCAGTTATATTGAGGCATAATCCACGGGTGCTTAGATGATAATAATAGATAATAATATGGTATTAAAGTTTGCATTGTTGAATTACAACAACAAATGGTCCTCCAAGAAAGAAAAACCAATTAAACTTTTCAATTGATCAATTTCAATTTTGATTTTCCAATTAAAATCAATCAATCTTCCAACAAAGAGTATAATTTACTTTTTCACTTGGCTCATTTACAAATTACTACAATGTTATTGTTTTAAAATTTCGTTGCATTCCAACGATGCAAACTCCATCGTGTAACAATGAAAAAAAAAAAAAAAAAAAAAAAAACAGAATCATGAAAAATGACAATTACGTATAGAAGATCCTATGCCATAAACGAGAAAAAAAAACGCCGAACGAATAGTCGTGCATAGGAGAAAACGGCACTAGAAAATTTGTTCATTTTATTTCTCGTTCCTACGAAATGCAAATACAAAGTGTATCTAGTCGTTACTTAATGTTTGCTAGTCAGATTTTATAATTTTCGTCAAACAATATCGACGATATGGAGGAAACACCTAAGAAGAAAAAGAAATACCAAAATGAAAAGAACTAATTTATTAATTGTACGTATAGAGTATTAAATGTTGATAAATAGTAATATTTGTTTTATGCAAGCTTAGCTCTTGTTCGTAAAATTTGTAAAATACGGAAAACAGTCTGATGTTCGTTTACGAATCGGATGTTTTTACGTGCTGAACAAATTTTTCGTCATTGCGATTATTATCCGTCGAATTTTAAGCTATTATTTTATGCAGTGTTTTCCATGTAGCCCGATGCTGTATTGGGTAAAAATTGTTATATATATATATGTATGTGTGTATATATATATATATACATATATGTTTACGTGTCAATCGTAGCAAATTTTTTTTTAGCTATTTATGTAAGCATCGATGGGAAAATGTTTGTTCTCGTCTTTAGTGATTTTAATGCAGCAGCTGAATTGGAAGACAAAAAAAAAATAAATAATGCAAGGATGAATTACCCTCATATTTACGCCAATAATTTAATTCCATAAAAAAGTTCAGTACATAGTCGTTCGCGAAAAATTATAAAGCTTGAAAGTTGGCTGAATTTTTTCAGATTTTTGACCAATTGCGAAGTTTCGAAATTCTGATTCAGTGAAATCTTTGGCTGAGAAACGTAATTCATCCTCAATTCTGTGTCGCGATCGAAAGATCATTAGAGCCAAATCTATACTGTTTTTTTCTTCCAATACGAACGAAAAATATGAAAATACTGATAAAAAAAAATCACATCACAATCGAACAGTATTACACCGAAAAAACGATTGCCAACGTCTATATTAGATACAGAATATTCACATTTCTAATCGTCGTACATAAGCCATACAAAGTGGACGAAACAAATCCGCGGAATGCACGAACAAAATTACACGCAGTTTTTACACTGATACACGATTAAAAAGTCCTTTAGGTAAATACAGGATTTTTAGAAATGAACGATCGTACTGTATGATGACAATACAAGATAAAAAACAACATTGTTTCGAATTATGTTCTTGTATCCTCGAAATTTTCACAAAAAATAATTGTTGTTCGTTCTTATTTCTCAGTGAAATACACGATTTTCATTTTTTTTTTCAAATTTTTCAGGTGTTCGTTAAACGCGATAAAACGTATTGTAGAATTGCAAAATGCGTTTATTTTTACTGATGTATAAATTATATGGCGCAATGAAAACAGTGAATTCGATTCACCATTTTAATACATTAGTTATCAATAATAATAGTCAAATCATGTTTAGACAAAAGAGTGAAAGAGGGAGTTGTTTTTTCAATAACGAACGATCTGCCTATACAGCCTTGCTCAAAAGTTTAGACACCCTGTAATTGTTCGACCTGCACAAAAAGTCGAATATCTCGATCAAAAAATGTCGTAACCCAATTTATCAAACGGGATTTTAAAGCGGACAAATTCAGCTTCATATTTCTTTTTTAAATTCATTTATGTGATTTTTTTTGCATCTGGTACGTAATTTTTAAAATGGTTGTTTTTCGTGATTTTTTCACCTTGTTAAATCAGGTGCTGGGCTCCTAAAGAATAATAAACAGACTTTTTGGTCAGAAAACCTTAAAAAGGATATCTTCAGCTTCAATTTGGTTTTTGGGAAAAAAATTTGCGATTTTTTTCGCAGTTCAGTTTTTTCTGAAAAAAGGCAGATTTTCGAAAAGGCGGCGCACCTCGAAAACTATGGGGTTTAAAATATTTTGTGCAAGAAGTAAGAAGTTGCATTATGTTATTTTGGATTCATTAAAAAAAATTTTAATGTTTTTCCGAAATTGTTTTGTATCGCTGTTTCTGGTTGATCATCGACGATTTCTCATTAATTTATTTGTGTAACTTGAAAACTAAGAAGTTTCAATCGAAATATCAAGAGGAGAAAAAGGTATACTATTGCATTTTTAACGTATTAGAATTTTTTTAGAATGCTTATTCGAATTTTTTATTTTATTAGATAATATGAACGAAAATGAGATATAAATATTTACACTTATCCTATGATGACCTTTTTAGAAAATTTAACTAATGTTTTGTTGGACCACCTTTGGCCTTGATTACGGCAGCCACCCTTTCCGGACATAAAGTATCCTAAGTCTGAGTATTCCATTGCTCGAACATACTTTGAATTTCATAGATGTTGAGCGAGACTAAACTTATATTTTTTCAGAATTTTTTTTAACACTAATAAATGTGAATTTCGTGTTTAGACATAACGATAATATTTTACGCTTTTATGTTTTTCGTTTGAGCAATTTTCACAAACTGACAATTTTTGACAAAAAAGACTAAAAATTATATTTACATGAGTTACGCGTTACATTGTTGTTCCAAAAAAAAATCTCAAAACAAATTAAAAACAAGTAAAAAATCTAAATTTTTTAAATGAATTTTTTCGGAAAAACTCAATAACTCTGCGAAAAAAAATCGCAAATTTTTTTTCCAAGAGCCTAGCACCAGATTTTAGAAGGTGAGAAAATCACGAAAAATAGCCATGTTCAAAATTACGTACCGAGGGCAAAAAAAATCGCATAAATGAATTAAAAAAAGCAAAATAAAGCTGAATTTGTCCGCTTTAAAATTCCGTTTGCTAAATTGGGTTATGATATTTTTTGATTGAGATATTCGAGTTTTTGTGCGGATCGAACAATTACAGGGTGCCTAATACTTTTGAGCAAGGCTGTATATGCAGATCGTTCGTTATTGAAAAAATAGCTCCCTCCATCACTATTTTGTCTCAACATGATTTGTTTTGGCCTCATGGATCAAGGATTTTAATTTTGCATCAATGTTCGAAAAACATTTATCGAATTGTTGATCATCTGGAAATGTGTGATCGAAGCTCAATTTTGTTGCACTGCATTGTTTTTGTTATGATCTTCCGGTTCGATGAATCGATGACTTTCCTCATCATCTTCGTCCGCATTATTATTCGGTTCTGTTGTGTTTTAGAGGGATAAAAAACAGATTTACAAATTTGATATTTGGTTGTTGACTCAAAATCGATTTTTCCAAATATATTTGAAAGAAATAAATAAGAAAAATTGAATAAAAATGAGAAATTATTTACCACCATTTGCTTCATCAACGTTTTCTTTCCCGTTCTCAATGTTGGCTGAATTATTCACAGCAACCGTGTTTGATGTTGGTGCTGAAATACAAAATAGTGTAAATTTCGATTATCCTCGTTTGGACAATAATGAAATAACAATAATCCCAACGTGTGTTATTTTGTGAAAATGTTTATTTTGTGATGAATGTTGTTGACAATTCAGCCACAAATAATGTTGTTTTAAAGCACAATACATCGATGAGGATAAGCATTAAATAGTAGAGGGAAATGTTAGACGACAGAGAGAGTGTTAGGCCGAGAAAAGTGTTCCTGATAATACCTGCGAAAAAATGTCAAAAATTGAAAAACGAGTTGGCGAGAATTTCAAGAAACTCCTGCATGAGATTTTCTGTATGTATGAGATTTGGAGAGAGCCAGAAAGCGAGAGAAGCTTCAAAAGAATTTAAGAGTTTATCCCGAAAAGAGAGAAATTTAGAAGAGTCCATCTTTCGCTAATTGTTGCACGAACAAGAAGCTCGAGAATCAATGAAATCTTAATCCATTCTCAGTGGATTTTGGACCTCTACCTTTCAGCATTGTTACTGAGAGGTGAGGAGATTGACGTAAAACGCCAGGCGGATCTCTCGGGAGAATTGGCACTCCGTGATACTTCATACCTCGTTGACCCGAGACTGATATTTTCACCGCTGATTCGTCAACCGGACCCAACTGTGCCTTGTCTTTGGAGCCGCCCGTTACTAAGCACAAAAGCAAACATGCCAGAATTTTTTTTTTTATGCTTGTGGATATGCACGATAAACTAAGAGCGTGTATTTCTTAATTTGTTTGTATAAAGGTGCCTTTTCACTTAGACGCTAAACGCTGGCTTCAAGCGTCAAAACGCTCGGTTCCAGCGTCAAACGTCAAACTGGTCACGTGACTAATTTTGACGCTCGTTTTCTGGAGGGGGAAATAGTGCTGAATTAGCGAGGTCCAATCTAGCCCAATCTAGTCCAATCTAGAGGGAACGATACAGCGTATTGTTCCCGTCCGGTGCTGGTGCACCAATCGAAATACCGATAGGAGGGGGCGTTGCAGCGTTAAACGTAAAAGTTAAAACGTGTTTAGCTTTCACAATTGACTTTCGATTTCTGAAGGTGGAAGTCACGTGACTAGTTTGACACTCGAATCCAGCATCTAGCGTCTAAGTGAAAAGGCGCCTTAATAGAACAAACTCGTCATAAGTCCTGTAGTATAATCATGAAATTTGAGCACTCGTATCAAATCGCAAGAAGTAGCATTAGTGTTCCTTGATAACTGTAAAGGCCAAACGAATTGAAATTTAACATCTACAAGAAAAAACTTACATTCCGATGGCGCCTCCTCCACTACTTTGTCCTTTTGGATGTTAACCGAAAGCTTCAATTTCTCTAGATCACTCAGTGCCTGTAATAATATCAACCGTTTTTCCTCTCACAAAATATTGTACATTATTATTTAAATAATTTTTTTGGAGACTTATTCAGAAATTTATTAATTTATAAATTATATAATTATAGTCAATTATATATTTTATAAATTAATATATATTTTTTTTAATCTCATTCATATTTGGCCGAAGATTTGTAAGAACTGTGCAAATAACAGTAGAAATGATAGAATTTGTAGTTATTTTTAGTTCGATTGTTCAAGATGAAAATTTTCTACTACAAAATCCTAAAATAATTGATAAAAAAATTAATTTTAGTAATATTTAGAATAACAATATCATAGTTAAAAAAACCATTTTTGGCAGCATTAAAAAATGTTATAAAATCGAATATTGCGAACCGTCTCCAGATCCATCATCAATTTTTTATTTTCCTCCTTCTTGGCCTCCAACTGTGTGGACATAGTGTCTTTTTCGAGCCTCAGGGTTTCCAGAGTGGCGCTTTTAGTAGCGTCAAGTTTATTCAGTGAATCCAATTCACTTCTGCACATAGTCAATGATTCTGTGACTTCATCATTTTGTATTTTCAAAGTATTGAGTTGTTGCAAACGCACGTGGAGAGTGCCAACCTCGTCCTTCAAACTTTTGTAATGTTGATCCAAATTTTGGCGTAGCGTTATGCATTCATCTCTCTCTTCGGCACTGAAAAAAAAATTACCATCATATTGACAAGTTTTGAACAGGTTTCTTATTTTTTTGCAACCATAATTAAAAAAAAAAGAAACGTTTGCTTTTTACCTGATTTTCAATTGCTCATTGAGCTCGTCAAGTTGACGAAGCAATTCGAGATTTTCGGTTGAGACGCTCCACCAGTTACAAACAAGAAAGAAACAAGCAACCAGCAACCCTCCCACAAACAGCGGCGGACATCTTCCACCACCGACTCTCAAGCCGTCTAAACCCATTTTTTTACTTATCTGTGACTCTTCTACAGGGTAATTATATTTTAAAAGCATGTATCTGAACGTTGTCACTATACGCACTAAACTTTGTGCAATTTTTCACAGATAAATAATATTTATATATGTATATAGATTTGTATATGGACAGATAGCAAATATATGTATATTTATGTCCGGTATGAAGGGTTAACCTACATAATTGAACAACGTTTTACGGACGGCTCTTCCCGCTTGAGTGGTTGTTCATGTTGGAATTAAGGAATTTAATTATTACTCGATCAATTGTTTTTGTCAATCACACTTTCCGGAAACGTATCAAACGAAAGTAAAAAAAAAAGTATAAAATTTTGACACGTACGAACTATCTGTCATATGTTATCGACAAACACATTCATAACCTCGGTATCACCTCCAGATAAGCAAGGTCCCTAGCATGGTATTACATATATATAGGTCTGGAAACTGCCAGAATTTACGTGGTGGGTGGGGGTGTGCTCTTACCGACGAAAACTTTCGTCAAAAATTGGCACGTGGCGCTGTGGTCTCGCCCCCTGATAACATAACCTTAAAATCGAATCTAACGTAATTTTGTAAACACAAGCGACTTTTTGCCGGCAATTTCTATGAATATTAATCAATATTATTACATATACATTATATGTAATACAATATTACATGATACAAAGTGAAAAAAGTCCGAGAATCTGTGTTGTGCCAAGGTGCAAAACGGGAAGCAGAATCGAGACATCAAAGCACTCGTTATTTCGCGTACCAAGTGCTCATTTTCACTTATATTGTCTTGGATATTAATAAAATATGAAGGCCTCTGGAGAAGTGTAACTGAGTTTTCGAGTAATGAATATATAAAATGAAAGAGCAAAATTTTATTGGCACTTGCTGTTAGCAACGATAACATAAAACTGACATGAGATAGATTAATACAAAAAACTATGACAATTTTAAAACGACAAAAATTCTCGTACTAATTTTTTATAATTTTTCTCTACTATAACTTTTTAATGATTAAAAGGAATTGCTATTTAGCTCATTATTTGATGAAAAAAAAAATCAATTATGTAGGGCTTTTGATCACATGAAGTTCCAATTACGAATTAAAAATATTTCAGACGTTGGAATTTTTTAAATATTTATTAAACCTACTTCATGATAATATTAGAAAGACAACGAATTGCGCTATCAACATTTTTTGATTAAAAATGGACTTGCATCATATTACAGGCACTGAGATTAGGCGTGACGGAGACAGGCAGATGCGAAGTATTGCGGCAACAATTAGTGCTCTTTGTTCAATACCTCCGTCTGCCGTCGCACCGCGTCTCGCGGTCTCTTTAAAGATAGCTGCGCCCCTAGCGGCCACTGCAGTAAAAAGTTTTCGTCGTTAAGGGGATGGGTCAGTCACCTAACCTCACTTCGAATTTTCGAAGTTGAAATTCTTCGATACAGTTTGACCGATTACAAAAAAGCTCTGTCAGCCCACGCAGGATGATGGCAAAAATGGGCTGACAGGGCCTTTTTGTAATCGGTCAAACCGTGTCGAAGAATTTCACTTGCGAAATTTGCAGCTATCTCTCTCGCACTCATGGCGGCTCAGTCGGTATGACTCCCAGCCTTAAATGACCCCTCGGATCCGGGGGAGCTTCCAGACCTGTATATGTAAGACCGTGGTCGTGAACCAACTAACTTTTTTTGATGGACTGTACGAAAAGAGATAGAGATTCTTTTTGGAGACCTCTCTCTCGCCGCGGTTAGTGAATCGAGAGTGCGCGTTCCAGTGGTTCCATGTTCCATTATTGCTATACAGTTGACTCTTCGTTGTGTCAAGTTCCCATGTGTCAACCGTTCCCTCATGTCCTCTCCATTTGTTCCCATGAGTCAATTTCCCCGACCCCTACTCTGATAACGTGAAATGTTTACTCTCGCTCGTTTTGCATTCCCTCTCTTTCCATGCAATGTTCCCCCCATATCAGCAGTATTCAGAGTGGGGAGGGAAGAAAAGTTGACACAAGGGATCGGGCTTGGTCCCGTTGAGTTGACACATGAGAGAGTCGACTGCAGTTCAGTGCGCAGAAAGCGGAGCCCTTGCGTAACCAGTGGAACCGAGGGGAACGAGTTCTGGAATTTTTTAATTTACATTTTTTTAACTACGCAGAAAATGGGGGGATTCACACAGATTATGACTCGGTGATGCGTCGAGTGCCTTTGCCATTGACAGGAAAATATTTTCGCACGGTGGTTTAGAGCTTATCTCTGTAGTTTTTATATAAGAAATCCTCGAAGCAAGCCCATAAAACAGGATCGCATGCAGTTTTGTCAACGAAGTCAGACTGATTTCGTTGGTTTTTGTGCTGCGAGCGAACACGAACTTTGGGAGCAGAATACACTGTGAATTGTTTCACTTTATGACGGATTTATAACCACAAAAATCTCAAGGTCGTAAATGGCACAGACAGCCGATCCCCTTGCCGCCATTGAGGTTAGTTTCCAAATATTTATGTCCCTAAATTTCATACGTTTGGCATGAATTAACATAATCAAACAGTTTATACAGTCGACTCTCCCATCTGTCACCACGAGGGGACCAAATCGGTTGCCATGTGTTAATTTTCATTCCCACTCTTAAGACCACTGATACAGGGCAAATGTCACATAGAACGAGAAAGAACAAGAAGGAATGCAAAACGTGGTGGCGAATTTTACACATAGGAAGTTAACTGTATTTTCCGTTTCCCAATAAACAGCACAATTTCGTACAATATAGATATAATATTAGCATACAATAGTGTGGCTTAACTCTACATGGTTTACTAGTTTGTTATAGTCACAATTAGAATTCGATATCATAATGATAATGTGCCTGCATTATTGATTTGCATATTCTTTGTAGGCAAAATTGATTGAAACAGCGAGGGTGATACAACAAAATTTTTATGAAATTTCAAGTGATTGGCATCGCTATGAGCAACATGAGCTTAATTATCTCAGAGACTACATTGGTATTGCCATGTTCGGACCTCCTCAACTCGCAGTCACAGATGAAAACAATGAAACAGACAGTGATGAAAATATAAACAACGCAGGATATTTTGTTTATGAGAAGAAACATCAGGAGGCGATTCAGTTGATATACGACAAAGTGCTGAAGCATGCAAATCAATATGACTCGTCAGGAAGTGTATTTTGCAATGTAATATACAATGTTATATTCAACAAAGAACAAGCGCAAGAAGCTCTGCTAAGGAAAAAGACAGAATGGGCTGCGATGTTGAAAGAAAATAAGGATAAGGGTGAAGAAGTGGCCTTTGAATGTTTGGAACCCGAAGTTCAGGCTTATCCTGTGCCAGTATTCAAAGTGAAACAAATTTGCAAACAGAATACTGAAATCTTTGAAAAAATTTATTACATAGATAATGGCGGAAGAGTCTACGATGAATTTGCAAACTATTTGGACTACAATACGTTACCAATATGTACCATGGTCTATCCCAAAGATGGAAAATATCAAATTGATCAAGAATTTCATGCAAAATTAAATATAGCAAATCAAAACATTGAAGACCTTGTATCAGTGGTCTGGCTGAGCCGTCGCCAATCACCTGCCGATAGTACAACTTCCAAAATTTTATCAGGAGGCGATATTGCTACTACGATTGTTACTGTCGCTAGTATGGGTGTTGCAGTCACTTCGTTGTTTACTCCCATTGGTCCTGCCATGGCACTAGCAGGTATATTCAAAAAGCGATGTATTTAATTGTACACATAATTTTAAACTAGATTTAGAGAAATATTTACTATGTTTTGTAGTAATGCTGGACTATACCGGCATTATATTCAATTTTACAAGAGCACATAGTAATTTGGACGGCAAGAGCATTTTTTCCTAATTTTACTATGTAAGGCTTACGAAATTTTGCTTTGTACCTTTTTCAAATTTAACTATGTATCGCTTACTACATCTCGCTACGTGCTCTTTTCAATATATTAGTTACTGCTTTCGAAATTTTACTATGTGCCAACCTCAAATTTTGCAATGTACTGCTCACAAAATTTTGCTATATGAGAATCTCAAATTTTACATTGTACAGCTCGCTCGCGAAAATCTCTTATGCGTCACTCGAATTTTACTATGCATCAGCAGTAAAAACCTGGTATTTTTATATTTCGAAAAGGTATATAAATGCCTCCTTCTGGAATGTTGTGTAGGTGAGAATGGAGGAGGGTACATATATCTTTTTGCGAAGCAAATGAATTGGGATTAAGGTATCAGAAGCAGTAAATAATTTGGTAATTATTCGGAAGTGGGGCTCCACCTACAAACAGGCTGAATTTTTTTTTTACATTCTTTATGTATAAAAAACATGACACAAAGCAATATTATGTATTTTGTGGTGTATTGTAGGTGGAGTCCCACTTCCGAATAATTACCTTACATCCATATATATATAGGTTATATAGATATATAGATTATATATTATAGATAGATATTATATATTACATAGATAGATTGCGTTAAAACTGACTTCACACGTAGGCTAATTATATTTTCCCTCGAAGAAATATCACTTCCACACCAATACTCGCAAATTTCGATAATGCTTGAAATGTTTTTACAACCATGTGCTCGCCACGATGGTCGAATAAAGACTGATGTCTAGCATTAGTTTACGAGTACAAAGCCTGTCCGTAAACAAAGCAAATACTTGAAATGTTACTATGTGCCACTAGTAAATTTTCATGTTGAAAACCGAAGTACCTTAGCTCTTTCGTCTCGACGCAAATTTTACTATTTTATTCAGTAAGATTCGGTGAGAGGAAATAAGCAATGATTATATTATTTCAAAAGCAAAATACAATACGGAATCAAACTTTATTATGTTCTCCAGTAAAATTCAATGCGGAAACAAGTAACGATTACGGTTTGTCAAAAGCGAAAAACAAGACAGAATCAATTTTTCATCTGGCATACAGGAAAAAATATTATATTCCTCTCTAAGCTCTCGGCAAATAATGTCATTATTTTGTGCGCTGCTAAACAAAATATAGTCAAGAATGATTGTTGGAGTGGCGCAGTGAGAAATTTACTATGGGCCACGTTAAAAATTCGCCGAATTCATGTGTGTTTTGGTATTTTGAACATCGACTGTTCTCATAATGATGATATAGTCCGACGTTATTATAAAAATATAGTAATTTTGCGAGTAAAATTTTCCGTGTATGATAACCTTTGATGAAAATATTGTTCAATCAGGAGTTTTGACACCAAATATTTAAAAACAATTGTTTCAAAGAGTTGGACTTTTAAAAAATGTCCGAATTTTAAGGATTTTTTTTAGATAAAAAAATTGAAATTGTAATTAAAGCAATCGATAGAAAAGTTTAAATTGAAATTAAAGGAATTTTTCTAGATAGACTAATACTTTGAATAAATGAATCCTTTTAGTGAAAGGAATTTTTTAGATAGAAATATTCTATCGAATTTACGAAATATACTGCCGAATAATCGACAATATTCCATGGCACTTTATCTATTTTTTAGAAATTTTTGAACAAAAATCTCAAGCTTCGTTAAGTAAAATCGAGCTCAATCGACTTATCTTAATTTTATTTGTTATTCTTTTTGTTACTTCAATATGCAGGCGGAATAGGTGGTGGTATAGGCGGTGTGTGGAGCTTTGGCAGGTCGGTTCAACAATTGGTGGACCGAGGTCGTCACGACGAATCGATAAGTCCAATAGAGGATAGATCTGCGTTCTCTGCTTGGATGGGAATTGCCGGTGGTGCCGTAGGTTTAGCGGCGACTGGCAGCTCGGCTCTTCTCGCACGTGCGATACGAACAGGAACAACGGTCAGTAGGGCAGCAACGTTAACATACGACGTAGTGCTGGTAGGCAACTTGATTGTAAATGGCGTCGGCATTAGTTTTAAAAGTTACGACATCTATGCCGCGTACATAGATAACAAAGAGATTTCGCTAGTAGATGTTTCCATGCTCGTCGGACATTTGTTCTTCTTTGGCAATTCCGTGATGAATATGCGGTTCGCTCAAACCGTCATTGAATCTTCGCAAGCTCAACTGTTGAAAGATTACGAAGCGAGTTTACGCAGTAATCGACATCGCAAAGAGTTTCAACGAATGGCTCGTAACACAAGAGCCGCTGGTACCAATGACATTTCCAGTAATGAGGAAATCATCCGCGGAATCAACAAAATTGCCAATAAGGATGAATTCTTCCAAGCTATGGTGAGAAATCGCAAATCATTGAGCGCTTCGAGCGCACGAGCGGCTTTCTCCGATGGCAAAGTCACCGTTAACTCTCTGCTGACTATCGATCCCATTGAATTTGCAAATTTACCAAAAGACGTACGCACCGAGATTATAAGAAACGTTGCGAATTCTCGAACCGATAGTTCCGCTGGAATTAACACTAATAATTCACCTGGTGTCTCCAACACTTTGAGTAGAGTTAATGCAGCAAATTTTGGATCAAAACCTACTGATTTGGCTGGAATCCAGCCTAAAGGTTCTGGTGAAGCTAAACCGAATCATTTAGCTCAACAGAAACCTAATAATTCTGCCGGAGTTAAATCGAACAATATGGCTGAAACGCAGCCTAAAAGTTCTGATGCAGCCAAACCGAATAATCCGGCTGAACCAAAACCAAATGAATCGGCTGCGGTTAAACCAAATAATGTGGCTGGAACACAAGCTAAAGATTCTCGTGGAGCCAAACTGAATAATTCGATGAAACCAACACCTGTTAATTTTGCTGGAATTGAACCGAACGATCCTTCTGAAAGTACATCGAATGTTGCAGCTAAACCAAAGCTGAAATCATCTTCAGGAGTCCCAGCAAGTGATTCGGTGAAAACAAAGTCGAATAATTCCCCTGGAGTACCGAAAGAATCAGCTGGGAGCGAATCGAATGTGCCAACTGGAACAAAGCTGAAAGATTTAACCAGAGGAATAAAGCCGAACAAAACGGATGCCGGAGTTGGAAAGAAAATTCAACCGAACGAAACATTGTACAAAAATTTTGACACGAGAAATGGTGTAGTGCTCAATGAATTTTGCACGAAACACGCGAGTGCCATGTTTCAAATGGCACCTCCGGAGATTGCTGATTTTGCGAATGTACTTCGTGAGCTTCGATCCGTACAAAATTATGCTATAATTTTTGGCAAATTGCTCGAAATCGCTTATAAAATATTCCAAAATTTACCTCGCGACGAAGAAATAGTACTGGGAAACGTTCTTGGTTGCATAGTTGAATTTTTATGGAATTACCTCAAGGCATGCATAAGATATAAAAAACCGGGTATTCCGATCGCCGATCCTTTAATACGCACATGTTTGGACGGTGGTCTACAAGAGCTCTGGGTTAGTGTCGAAGAGAGAATCGCTGTCTGGGTCAAAGCCTTTAAAGAGTGGTTGAAACAAAAATTTCCTCAATCTTTAAGAATTTCTAGGTAAATTATAGTCGAAGCTTACCCGAATTTGTATGAATTTATTCAGTTATGTCAATCGGGAGCACCATGCTTTAAACTTTTAAAATACACCCAAGGTGCCTCAGAAACTCAATAGGATACATATCGAAAAATATGTCCAACCATAGTATCGTTAGATATGATAATAAAATTTTCGTCCCTGAAATGCAACAAATATTATTTTTTTTTTAATTTCCTAAAATTTTTCAATTGTCATCATTCGTTGAAATTTTCTCTGTACGTTCTAGGAAAATAGTTATGGGTATGGATCAGTCACTTCGCCCGCTTCGAATTTTCGAAAGTGAAATTTTTCCACGCCGTTCGTTCAATTGGAATAAAAGAAAGTATTAGTCCACGCAGAAAATGGCACAAATGAGCTGAAACTTTTTTAGTTCAATCGGACGAACGGTGTGGAAAAATTTTCACTTCTAAATTTGCAGCTGTCTCTTTCGCACTCATACCACTGATCCATACACTTAAAAAATAAATTTTGCAATATTTTAAGCCGAAATTTTTATTAAAATCTTGGCTAATATTAAATGCAAGAAATTTGTTGTATTTCGAAGATACAAACTTCGATATCTTTGTTTAATGGATTTTACAACAATATTTTTTTTTGCATGTACACAATAGTTAATTTCATGTTTGTTTACTGATATAAGACATCGTGCTATTCTCACAATGTGTATAATCGTATCGATAGTGCAATAGGAATAGAATATTTAAGAAATTGTATAATAGAAGAGGGCGAAACTCTAATATTTTTTGATAATTGAAGCGATAACACGACCACTTTGATAACTTTGATTTATTAATTTATATTGTAACACGTTTTAAAATAAAAATTTCTCAATCTTGAAACCAACCGTTTATTTTTTTCAATTGAAATCGCCAGTATTCTATAATGAGGATATAAAAATGAATACACTCTCGAATTTATCTTTTTGTTTTATTGTATCAATATAAATAATCCACATCATTTGTATTTTGAATCAATGAAACCTAAAATCTGATAATCTTTTTTAAAAGTCGTTACTTGTATGAAAAAGGTATTAAAAAGCCGATTAAAAAGATATTAAAATTGCGTACTCGTTGGATAATAATTATTCACTTTAATGTCGTTGTGAGACATTAAATTGTCGTTGTATCATTTCCACCATTCAAAATAAACATTTTTCCCGCCGCACTGTGGCGCCCTCACTGAACGAAAATAAAAGCATAAAAGTATGGAGCGGAACCAGTAAAACCGAGGGGAACGATTCCCTGAAAATTTTTTCATTAAAAAAATGTCACGTAGAAAATGAGGGGAATCACATGGATTTTATGCCTCGGTGAGACGCCCCGCACGTCACGATGACACGTTTGCATGCTTTTATCACGAAAAATTTATCGTACCATGCAGTAGAATTCGTATTTATAGTTTTTGTTGAAAAAAACTCTTTAAAACAAGTCCATAAAACAGATTTGCACAGTTTTGTGCTCTGCAAGGAAATATAAACTTTCGAGGAATCCACACCGATTTTTTTCACTTCATGACGCAGTAAAAACTTGAAAAACTTAAGGTCGAAAATGATGAGTCTAGACGATACATCTCTTGTCGCCATCGAGGTTAGTGTCGAAGATTAATTTATTTCCTTGAATTTCGTACCAGTCGCAAGAATTTACGTAATCAAACGGTACGTAGTTACCAGTTGTTTTATAGTCATAATTGGAATTTCCTACCTCAATAAAAATTAGCAATAAATATTGAATTTCGTATTCTTCACAGGCAAAATTATTTGAAACAGCAACAGCGTTTCAACAATATCATTACGAAATATCAGACGATTGGCATTGCTACGAATACAATGAGTTTAATTACCTCAAAGACTACATCGGCTATGCTATGTTTGGACCTCCGGAATCCAAAACCAAGGATGAATCGAGAAAACAACCAAATAATTCACAGAATAAAGAAAAAAAAGAAACCACAAATAACAATGAAAATATAAATGACGCAGGATGCTATGTTTACGAAGAAAAACAGCAGGAGGAGATAAAGTTGATATACGACAAAGTGCTTGAGTACGGAAATCGATACAACTCAAGAGGAACCATATTTTGCAATGTAATATTTAATGTTATATACAACAAGGCACAAGCGCAAGAAGCTCTACTAAAAAAAAGGGGAGAATGGGCAACTGCTTATAAACAAAAAAGGGATAAGGGTGAAAAAGAGGCCTTGGAATGTTTAAAACCCGAAGTACAGGTTTATCCTGTGCCTGTATTCAAAGTGAAACAAGTTCGTACCAAATGGACTCTGAATAAAAAAGGCTTTCTTTCCGGTAAGACCTCTGAGAAAATTTATTATATAGACAACGGCGGACGAGTTTATAAAGAATTTGCGGACTATTTGAACAACAATACATTACCAGAATGCACCATGGTTTATCCAAAAGATGGCAAATATCAGATGAATCCAGCATTGTATAATAAACTCAATCCGGCAAAAGAAAAAATCGAAGAATTTATAATCATTGTCTGGTTGGAGAGTTGCCAATCACCAGCTAATAGCATAGCTTCGAAAGTTCTAATGGGTGGTGACATAGCTACTACAATCGTTGCTGCCACTAGTATGGGTGTTGGAATTGCTGCGATGTTTACTCCTGTTGGTCCCATCGTAGCAATTGCAGGTATATATTAACGTATCGGATTTTCACGAGGCTCTAGGGAAACTTCAGAAAAACTGACCTAAACAGCTAACTACATTTGTAACCCTCCGTCACACGCGCCAAAAAAACTAAATTTTATAATCAACTTGAGGAGTTTTGATCACACCATGAGTTAAATCATTACAAGCGCATACGTTCTGCGAAACACCACAAATGTTCATGAAAATTTCAGGAATATATCATATACCATTTTTTGGTTATTAATAAAAAAAGAAAAAAAAGCGGCGTTTTGATTATGATGCGTGTAACGGAGGATTGAGTTTTTGATGAGTTGATACCACCAAAAACTCAAAAAAACTACTTCCCGTTCAGCGGTCGGTGCGCGAGTTGGTACGTTTGGCTTAGCGGTCACCCATCCAAGTACGGGCGTCGCCCGTAGCTGCTTGACCTGGAAGATCGCCAGTGCCACACACCGACCGTGCATCTATCGCTGTTGATAATCAAAAATACAATGACATAATACATTTTCACATCAGGACACTGTAGAGTCACGATGAAAAGTATTTTTTTAAGGTAATTCGGTAGAGTTTGGCCGAGTCTAAATATAGTCCATTTTTTAAATTTGTAAATGGACGATTAAATTACAAAATCATTTTCATTGAAAGTAAAGTTTATCAAATCATTAGAAGATACTTCACATATCGTAGATTAGAGCAATAAGTTTTTTTCATGGGTTGCACAACAAATTTTTGAGTATTCTCGAACTGAAAGTTCTAACCTATGCTATCGTCTGCGCTCTCCTTTGGTCACAATGTATTTTTAAAAATTAATATCTCAAAAACTACACGGTAAAATAAGTTTAAATTTTACCAATAGGGATGGTGCAGATTTGATAGAGGGCAGGTCGAAAGTACATGTGGCGCCTCTAGCGTTATAAATCATAAGTTTTTGGGGACGATTTCCCATTTTAGAAGTATACATATATTTAATGATGAAATATATGTATACTTTTATTTATATATATATACTTTAAACATTGGACGATTCTCCAGAAACTTTAATTTTGACCACTAGCGACGCAGCAGTCTACTTGCACCTTCCTTATACGTACAAAAATTTATCTTCTTTCGATTCCATGTAAAAAATATATTGTCACACGTGGACCCCAACTCTATCGAATTACCGTAAAAATTGGGTATTTGAAATCATTTCAGTTCTATTGACTTCTCTTCATTTTTTTCTTTTCGGTATTTGAATGTGTAGGTGTAATAGGTGGTGCTATAAGCGGTTCCTGGGGCATCGGAAGATCGGCTCAACATTTGGCTGATCGAGGTCTTCATGATGAAACGATAAATCCAATAAAGGATAGATCATCCCTCAGTGCTTGGATCGGAATTGCCGGTGGCGCGGTAGGTTTAGCGGCAACTGGCGGCACGGCTCTTCTCGCACGTGCGATACGCACGGGAACAACGATCAGTAGGGCAGCAACGATAGCGTACGACGTAGTGTTAGTTGGCAACTTGATCGTCAATGGCGTCGGCCTTAGTTTTAAGAGTTACGACATATATGCTTCGTATATAGAAAACAAACAGATTTCGCCGATAGATGTAGTTATGCTCGTTGGGCATTTGTTCTTCTTTGGCAATTCCGTGATGAATATGCGGTTCGCACAAACCGTCATTCAATCTTCGCAAGCCCAACTGTTGAAAGATTATGAAGCGAGTTTACGCAGCGAACGACATCGCAATGAGTTTAGACGAATGGCTCGTAACACGAGAGCTGCTGGTACCAATGACGTTTCCAGTAACGAGGAAATCATCCGTGGAATCAACAAAATTGCCAGTAAGGATGAATTCTTCCAAGCTATGGTGAGAAATCGCAAATCATTGAGCGCTTCGAGCGCACGAGCGGCTTTCTCTGATGGCAAAGTCACCGTTAACTCTGTGCTGACTATCGATCCCATTGAATTTGCAAATTTACCAAAAGACGTACGCACCGAGATTATAAGAAACGTTGCGAATTCTCGGACTGATAGTTCCGCTGGAATTAACACTAATACTTCACCTGGTGTCTCCAACGCCTTCGATGGAATTAATCCAGTGAATTCGGAATCGAAAGCCACCGACCCGGCTCGCGTTAAACCGAATAAAGCGGC
This sequence comes from Rhimphoctona megacephalus, assembly GCA_963989365.1. Taxonomy (NCBI): domain Eukaryota; kingdom Metazoa; phylum Arthropoda; class Insecta; order Hymenoptera; family Ichneumonidae; genus Rhimphoctona; species Rhimphoctona megacephalus. The sequence continues at coordinate 21,743,489 of OZ022421.1, forward strand.
TGGAACACAGCCTAAAGATTCTCGTGGAGCCAAACCGAATAATTCGGTAAAACCAGCACTATCGAGTAATTCGGCTGAACCAAATAATTCCCCCGGATTATCAAAACAATCTGCTGGAAGTGAATCGAATGTTCTTAATGAATTTTGCATTAGACACCCGAATGTTATGTTGCAAACTGCTCCACCGCAGATCGCTGATTTTGCGGGTGTCCTTAGGGAACTTCGTTTCTTGTTCAATTCCGCAAAGATTTTCAATATTTTGCTTGAAATCGCGTACAAAATATGGCAAGATTTACGGCGAGATAGAAAAATAGTAGTCGGAAAAGTTCTTGGGCTCATAGTAGATTTTCTTTGGGATTATGTCAAGTTGTGTATAAGAAGTGCAGGATCGGGAATACCGATTGAAGATCCTCGGCTACGCAGCTTTTTTATTCCTGTCGTACAAGAGCTCGAGGTTCGTGTAGAACAGAAGATCGATGTTTGGGTCGAAGCCTTCAAAGAATGGTTGGAAAAAAAATGTCCTCAAACTATTTTAATTCTCTAATTCGAAACTTACCGAGCCTTATCGATTTGATCGTCGATTATACTGATTTATTAATCCTGTCAATAACTCGCACACGTAATTTACACTTTTAAGATACCTTGAAGGTGCCTTAGAATCTCAATAGATTGTAATACTAGAGAGACCGAATTCTCACTTATCGAAAAATGACATATCGAATTTTTTTTAGTGAAAAATGTGTTCAATCATATTCACGTTTGATATGGAAATGAAATTTTCATCCCTCAAGTGCAACAAATATCTTTTTTTCTTTTTTATTCCCCAATTTCTTTCAATTGCCATCGTTTTTATTAAATTTTGTCGGCGGGTTTCGAAAAAATGTTTAAAAATCAAAGTTGGCAATATCTCAAGCCAAAAATTGTATTCAAATCTTGGGCAATATTGAATATTATAAATTTGTTGCATTTTGTGGATAAAAACTTTGATAACTCTGTTGAATGAATTTGGTACCGATCGTGTTTTGTCTTTCCACGCACGAAATTAATTTTTCACCACACATGCACCGAAAGTTCAACTTTCCGAAATCGGAAAGTTGAACTTTCGGGGCATATGTGGTGAAAAATAGTATACGCTCCACGGGAGTGAAATTAGACTACCTCAAACCGCGTGCTTGTCACCCTCGCCTTCGGCTCGGGTGACAATTCTGCCCGCGGTTTGAAGTAGTCTACTTTCCCTCCCTAGGTGCGTAATATACTATAGTTTTAATGATAATCGTATCGAAAATACGATAAAAACAAAATAGAAAAAAAATTGTAATAGGTGTGCAAGTAGAAACTCGGCTCTGAAGTTGGTTGCATTTAAAAATATACTTAAACGCATCCAAATCGCCCGCCATTTTGGATATATGTAGCTCTTAGTCATTGCTGTTCTTATGACATAAGTTTCAGTCATTTACAAGCTGTCATTCCGTGTGTATCAATTTTATAAGAGATGGATGTCGATAAGCAACATTTACGCCACTGTTCCATCCTATCTACTGTTCTATTCTATCTGTTTTCAAATGAAAAAAAATGCTGCTCAAGCTATGGAATTGATTAATTCGACTTTGGGTGAACATTCTGTGAGTCATTCAACAGTAAAAAAGTGGTTTACAAAATTTCGTGATGGAAATTTTAGTCTTGAGGACGATCCACGTCCAGGTGCAGTAAAAAAAATTTGAAGATGAAGAACTTCAAGTTTTACTGGATAAAAACCCGATAAATGACAAAAGACCATAGATAGTAATGCCAAATATTTCGATTATGAACCCTCCACCGCTAACGATGGGTCATTTGTGTCCGGGCAAAAATTTTCTGTTACAGTTTCTCTGCCTGCACGTCTCCATATTTTGCGTGAAATTGTTATTAAATTTTTTTTCTTTTGGGTGGGACAAATTATGATCATTTAATTACGGGTCCAAAGAAGGCCCATGAATTTTTTTCAGATTTTTTTAAGTTTTAAAATTGTGAAAGACACATAAATTATGAGCGACCCATCGTTAGCTTTAACGGTTGCCGAAAAGATCGTTAGCTGACGAAGGTTAATCTTTGTAACAAGTATCTTTTCGATAAAGTTGAATTCGACCAAAAAAGCCGAGTTTCTACTTGTACATCTATTAATGGATCTGTCTACTTTAAAACTTTCAAAAAATCGAATTTTTTTTGCATTTTTCGAAAGTTTATATATTTAAAAATATTCTCTGAAAATTTCAGAAAGATCAGAGCATTCTAAAGGTATTTTTCCATACGTTGAACGCTACCTGAACGCGGTTGTTCACCTTATAAATTAAAACTTTAAACGCGTTTTTCTCGAAACAACGTTTTCGAACCGCTTGTTGAAAAAATCTCAGAAACTACTGAACTGATCCTTATGAAATTTTAACCACATATTCTATACACTTATCGCTGTATCCCGTACCAGAATTATTGCAAAATTTTAATTTTTTCTATTTTTTTTGGCAAAAAACATGCAAAAACACGTTTTTTAATTTTTTTGTCCGCCATTTTGTTATTTTTGCATATAAATTAATATTGGAGGTACGGGATATAGCCACTGTTACACTAACGTAAACCTAAAACCATTCAATTTTTTTGTTTCGGATGGGCCGTTGTTCAGATTTTTTCAACAGCGCACACCTACCTACTTTTTGAGGACTCCTGTTTACCTGGCATTTTCACACTAAAAAAGTGGTTAAAATCAATAAAAATTTTTTTTTTTGTAATTTACGAATGTTTTAGTTAAGCCTAACAAGTTTTATATCAATAAACATAACAGTATTCTTGAAAAAAAATAATAAAAATAGCGTTTTTTTCATGCATCCAAAGTAGACAGAGCCCTTAAATTAGAAAAGGGGACACCCCGATGTTTTTTTTAAAGTCGAGCTGTGCCACGAACACTGCTCGACGATAACACTTGCTGATAAGATTTCATTGTAAAACGTCACGGTAAAATAAATATTTCTCAACCTTGAAGCCAAGCGTTTTTCTTTTCCAATCGAAATCATCGCAAGGATTCCACAATGAATTTGAACAAATTCTGAATAACACCAAAAATTTGTGTTTCAAATTTTAAAGAAAAAAATTCCAAAAAAAGCCGCTTTTGGCTTGAATTCTGATAACCTTTTGTTTAAGTTTTCAGTCAAATAAAATAGGTATTTAAAGGCCGACGAAAATGATATCAAAATTACATACTCGATCGATTGTAATAAATGAGAAATTTAGTCTATTTCAAAGTGATTTTTGATTGAATGAGAAATCGACTATCGATTCGTTAAACGCGTACTGTGACCCGGTGGGTCCCAGGTTTCCTCTGCTGAAAGACGTTGTCTTCTGCGTGGAACTTTTACTTTGCCACTTGATGGTGGCTCTCTTCTTGTTGGATCAGCGATGAGACGTTTCGTGTCGCGAACAGCTTCCGGATCCATTGACTCCATACTTGGTTGCGAAATATTCGAATACGATTCTTTCAATCCTCCTGAAAATTGGTCCGGGTATTGGTCGCATTCGTAAGCGTACTCCGGCCAAGTATCGTATTCTTGAATTTAAAAAAACGTGACGAAATAATCATAGAATAATTGATAAGGAATAAATACATTGAAGCTCAGCTAAATTTCTAAGTAACTAAATTTCAAGTTCAGCTAAATTTTCTATCGTTCGATGAGTTGCAATTAGTTCATTCAAATTGGATCTTGATGTGGAAATATAAACATGACGATATATTTATTAGAAAATCATTATATTTCTAATAATTAGATCATTAAAAAAAAAAAAATTAATCGAATCATCTCACCTGTTCTTTCGAGAAGCTCTGATTCGTACTGATCGTCCGGACAGTCGCAGGGCGCCCTGTCGTATTCTGTAATTTGAAAAACGAAATCTACAGTCTTTGGAGAAAAATTATAAACAATTATGTTATTTAAATGTTTGACAATGAAATGTTGCATTAAATAACAAATTTATACAGAAACTGTCGATTCATCGTTGTCAAAAGATTTGAAATGCGTTTTTTTTTCTTATAATAGATAAATACAATTTTCTTCATTCGAATTGTAAAGTGAAAAACGAATTACCAATAATTTCATCTTCGCTGATATTTCTGCAGTCGTCTAACTCGAGATTTTTTGGAAGGCAAGTTCGAGACCCTAAAAGACAAAAGTTTATTTTTTAAAATTTTTTGTTTCATTTGAAAATACAAAAGATCCGCAAAAATCGGAGTATTGGATTCTCACCCACTGTTCTTTCGACCTCGGAAAATTGTGCATAGTCATCTTCGTCGGGAATAACGCTGAAATATTGAAAAAATTTTCTCAGAAATTCATTATCGAAATTTTCATTCGTTTTAAATATGAAATAATGCAAACTAACGCGCAAGGTGGCAGATCCAATCTCTTCTCGACGTTTCTTCGTCTCGACGATATCGCACAAGTCTTCGATGCCTTTGCTGCTTTGTCAACTTGCTTCGTTTTTCGAAACTTTGTATCGCGGTAAAGATGCAGCATTGCATCGGCTTCGGAGAGATCCAAATCCGCTACGACATGAGCTTTAAACAAGGAAAAAATGATAAGTAAATTAGAAAATTTGCAATCACACTAAAATAAAAAAGAAATCTCTTATAAATATAAATGCGTTCAATAATAAACCTATCACAGTTATTACCTGCATTTTGAGCATTGAAAACCAAACCGAGACTATAGTTTTTTCAATAGTGATTTAACATGATTATTATTTTTTTAAGCATTTTTTTATTTAGAAGGATTTATTGATTTCGAGAGAAAAATGGCGCAGCCAACATTTTTGTACTTACGAGATTCATCTATCAATCGATCAATATAGCGAATTCTGCCCCAACAAGGTCGAGTCTCCACTCCTGCAATCTCGCTTCTCTGAGCCCTTTAAAATAAATGGATTTAGTCGATTTTTTAAAATATTTAGTATTCTTTTTTGGCCTTTAAAACGAAGAAGTGGAGAAATTCTCTGAAATTTTATAGATCATTGTTTTTTTTTCTTCAATTTACATGTTTTTAGCCAATTAATTCAGAAAAATCTGAACGATTATAATGATGTTATTAAAGAAAAAATCAAATAACCTACTGGAAGATTTTTTGTAACGATTTTTCACTGTGTTTCGTTCTTTCGTGCTTCTTTCTTGAAAGTTGTCCAACCCCAATCGAATCTGATCCGAAAGTAGCAGTCGCTGTTTCATTTTGTTCTTCCGTGAGTGGAATCTCTTTTTCAGAATTTGCTTTTTTCTGTTCAGCCTTCTCGGAAGCTCGTTTGAAACAATCAGACACTTTCGACTCAATTCCTCCATGGCTTCGAGGATTCGTCCATCTCGACAAAGGCTCACTCGACAGAGCGTAATAACCGTGAATCCCAAAATTTGGAATCTCCTGAATGGCAACGTACTCGCACAAATCACCACCTATCGAAGTCATTACGCGTGGATGGTCGTACGTTATTATTTCATCTCCCTGTTGCGAGCTATTTCGCGTTTTTACCAAAGAAATCATGTCTTGGGCCTGTAAAATATAAACTTGTTTAATCAAGAACCATATTAAGAAAATTAATGAATAATTATGGAATCAACATCATCAAGCTTTTTCAATTGAGGAAATTTTCAATTCAAATACTTGGAGAAAAAATGTTTTCCAAAAAATTATTATTACTCAATCTTTGTCCTTATTTTATCAGAAAATTTCCTTACAATTCCTGATGCTAATTAAATCTGCCTGTAAAAAAATATAATAAAAAAAGGAAATTAACAAATTCTCATTAGCGTAATGTTTTTCAATATCTTTAATTGAGTAAATTTTTCATAAAAATACTTGATAAAAATGTTGCTAAACTTATATGTTTTAAAATTTCTACCAAACTTACCAAAAAAGTTTTTTTTTTCATAAATTTCATAATAAATATTTTTTTCTCTTCATTTGTGTAGATATTTATAGACAATATTTACTTTTTGTTTGCCGGGTACAATATCGCTTAAGTCACCGGAAGGTGGAGGTTTTCCAAATATCCCGGTGAGCCGATCGGCCTGCATCGCTAACAGCAAAAGCTTCAGATATTCCACGTAAACATTGTCCGACGTAGAATCCGGGGAGTGTCGAGAATTTAGTTCGCCAAGTTTTTTCAACCACAATGCTGCCATTGCTCGATCTAACAATTTTTCGAACCAGTAAATAACAATACGATACTCGCATAATTCAAATCCTTCATTCTCTTCGTTATATATTTTAACCTTTCGCGTTCGGAAGATTGAGAACCAAAGGTATGGAGAGTTTCAAATAAAAATTGAAATCATCCATATTGCCAGTTTTCGTCGCCATTTTTTTACTGTCGATATTTCTCAATCGCGAATTAAATTGCTCAACTAAATAACACAGTGATTGATTATAAAAAATATATTTATTAATCTTTGGTATACCATATTTGTGCCTGTCTGAAAATCAAAATTTGTAACTGTCAAAATTTCGATAATCGAGACAGAGGGCACCATCGTTCAATTTTGAGCGCAATAAATGAATAATATATTGTGAAAAAAATGATAAAAACATTGAATAATTGATGGCACATTTTTATCGTTTTTGAAGTATGTACTGTTCAAAATTATCAGATCTTTTAACTTTGTTTTTATTATGAAAAAAATATTTGTTATAAAAATTCGGTTCGTTGTAGATTTTGTATAATTGAGCTAAAAAAATTCACTCGATACTCGCAGAATCTATTTGTCGGGCACTACTGACTTTCGTTTCTAGTCTTTTGCATCCGCCAGTTGCATAAATGTTGTAAGGCGGTGGGCCATAAATCACAGTCGATAAAACATCTTGTTCCATCAAAGACGTCGGTGGATCCGGATAATCGTCGGATTCGAAAGCGTCTCTCATGCACAGTTTAACATGTTCTTCTTCCAGAGGCAAAAAAGGCACGTAATAATCAATCAAGGACGATTTAATCGCGCTGCTGTTCAAAAAGCCACCGTTTTCCTTGAGAGCGTCGCCGCTTATTAAACTCTCGAAATGATGCAGTTTCATCTCTTCGCGTTTTTTCCCAGCTATCCAAAATTTCAACATCTCGTTCAATATTTTCGTCCCACTCGCGTTTGTCAAAAATATAAATATCGCTCTGTTGCTGTTCAACCGTATTTGACGCGATTTGTACTCCAAAAATATCGGTTGAGCGTAATCCAGAAACGGCTGAAGTATTTCCAATAAACCCTCAGGCATTTTGTGCACTTCGTCAAATACGAATATAGATCTCTCGCACTCCTGAAGCGTTTCCACTAATGTGTTTTTTATGAAATCCTGTAAAAAATTAACAATCTTAAGTACTTTACTCCAAAAATGATATTTTGATTTTTTGTACATAATAAAAAAAAATTCGATTCGTTTTACAAATTTTTCGCAGTTTTGTGTTTAATAGCTTTAAATTTCAAACCCACAAAATCTTTAACTTCAAGAATTATTCTTTTTCAAGTATTCTAGATTTAAAAATGGCAAAACGCTAAAAAACATTAAAACCTCGACCCTGAAAATTTAAGATTTCAGGGATCTATTTTAAGGTTTTAATATTTTAGATTTTAAGAGTTTTAAAGAATTAAACTTTTTCAAAAATCTTAAAACCTTAAATACACCTTAGAATGGAACGTAAAAAAACTGTTAAGATTTATAGATTTTGTTTTTACCTTAAGATGTTAACCCTTCAAAGATGCGATTTCAAGAGGTTAAAAACCTTGAAAAATTTTAAGATTTTTCGAGTTCACTTTTTTGTTTTTACCTTGTGCTGATCCAAGCGACTTTTAGAAAAAGTGCTACCACTGAACAGTTGAAAAAATTTACTCCTAGTTCCATGTTTCAGGAAAGTTGATGTAATAATAGAAGAGACATAATTTTTGCCGGTACCAGTCGGTCCATGAAAGCTCATAGCCAAAGCTTTAGCAGGATTTTGGGTGGCCTTGTATCCGCGTAGAGCTCTGACAACAGTTTCTTGAACAATGTGTTGTCCGTATAAGCGCGAAGCAAGTTGTCTCTGAAGTTCTAGAGTCAAATATTCAAACGATTACACTGTTGTTTCAGCTTGACTAAAAACAATTCAGCACGTTTTGAAAAAATGTATGAGAAAACGTTATTTTTCAAAATTATTCATAAAAAATACGGACCTGTTACATTGATCGGTATATGATCGTCGTTGCAACACTCGAATAATTTGCATTTGATATATTTTTGATAACCGGCGGTGAGAAAGCCGACTCCAATTCCCCCGACACTCCATGTTAAAGGATCGAACGACAAAACACCATTGATTTGGAACAAAACGACAATGATCGTCAAAATATTGCTTATTTTCATTTTTCTTTCATTTAAATGTTATTACGAAAATGCGAATAGAATTGCAAGCAAAAAAAAATTTATAATCAATCGGTGGTTATTTTGTGCACATGGCACTATTTTCGTTGCAGTACGTTTGAAGCCATATTTACAACTCTACCACAAACATCTCTACCATAATTCAACTTTACCCCGAAAAAATGTCTCGTAAACAACGGTCTTCACCATTTGAAAAACCTACGTTATTAATATTGTAGAGATGTAAATGTGATGGACATTTAATATGGTAAAGATGTTATCAAATAATAAATTATTGTGGTAGAGTTGTCTCCGGTAGACATTTATTTACGGTAGAGATGTTATAATAGCTTGTTTCTAGGGTATAGATGTAAATGTGCCGTTCTATTGAGGTTATATTTTTTAATTTTCGGAAAACGTCGTTACCCTTGAAAAACCTGCCATACCAACATATGGTAGAGATTATAGTCGACTCTCCGTTGTGTCACGTTCCCATGTATCAACCGTTCCCTCATGTCCTATCCGTCTGTTCTCATGAGTCAACTTCCCCGATCCCCACTCCGAAACGTCAAATATTTACTCGCCCGCTCGTTTTGCATTCCCTCTCTTTCCATGCGATGTTCCCCCTGTATCAGCGGTGGGAAAAACGGGGATGAAGGAGAAGTTGACACAAGGGATCGGGTTTGGTCCCGTCGAGTTGACACATGGGAGAGTCGACTGTAGTAGGGTAGTGATGTAGTTACAGTTGACTCTCCCATGTGTCAACTCGACGGGACCAAATCCGATCTCTTGTAAAACATCGTATAGAAAGAGAGGGAATGCAAATAAGTGAGAGAGTAAATATTTAACGTTTCGGAGTGGAGAAGAAGTTGACTCATGGGAGCGGATGGACGACATGAGGGAACGGTTGACACATGAGAACGTGACACATGAGAAAGTTGACTGTACGGTAGAATTTTCATATGGTAGAGATGTTACGTGGTAGAAATTTTATCAAATCATTTATTTTTGTGGTAGAGTTGTCGCGGTATATTTATTTACCGACAGAAATGTTCTGGTAGAATATGCTCTTGGTAGAGTTGTTATGTGGCAGTCGTTTTATCTAATATTAATTTTTTTTTTTCAGGTAGAGTTGTTACGAGGTAGTATTATTTATGGTATAGTTGTTACGGGACGTTTTTTTGGGGGTAGAGTTAACTTTTGGTAGAAATGTTTCTGGTAGAGTTGTAAATGTGCCTTCTACAAAAGAAATAAAGATTGTACTTAATTCTAATAGCTCGAAAAAAAAATTCTGAAGATTTTAGAAAAAAAGATTGCGAGTTTATCGACAGTTGACAAAACTTTTATCTTCAGAATCAATTGATTCAATCCAGAATTGATGGTAAAATCAGTCGAGTGTAGAAGCAGATTTTTTCAATTTGGAATTAATTTTGTTATTCAACTAAAAAAAATCATTTCAACGAAATTTATGTGACAAATGATTTGAGTGTAAAATAAATATCAAACTCACGTTTTCCAAAAAATTGTTCTAATAATAAAATTTCCCTGATAGTATTAAAAATGTGAGAAACAAATTTGTATAAACAAGTTTGCAATAAACATTTCATTGAAAATAACAAAAATTCCGAGAGCACACAGTGTGTGTCACAACATCCCAAGAAAACTTCTACAAACTTGGTAACTATTATTTCGCAACGTCGATTCCTAGGAATTGCAAAATACACTCATTGCTCTATTTCCTCATTCTATCAGCAAAAAAAAAAAATAATCACTTTTCTGGTATGAACATGAAAAGATTCGTGGAAAAAAACGAGAGAATTTTTTGAAATTTCCAACGCGAAATAGTGAATTAAACTTTTTTTACAATCACTATCGAAGCTTTGTTTTTCGGAAAACACGATCAAAGTGATCGACACGAGACCGAAACAAATTACAACGATGTTTTGTGTTGTTTTGTTTACTTTTTTACGTTTTCTTTTCGACAAATCGCGATTGCACTGATAGCAACGAAAAACTCAATGGGTTTCAACCCATGAGTACGAGAAGAGTTTCCAACAATGGGAACAAGGCCCACGAATAAATCTAGACACGACAAGTGTACGTTTTAGGCAGTTTCGTTACGACGATGTACACAAACACGCAGACGCACAACCGATTTACGTTTACTAATACACGCTGCGCGTTGAAAGTGAAATAACGTTTACAGTGGATATCAATTACTAAGGATCATAAGGACGTACCTCTTGTTTATTCGTCATAGAGAATAATGGCCTTATGACTTGGAGAATTGGGCAAAGCACACACAACAATTGTATGCACATGGAGGAATCTCGGGACACGAGAGATTGCACACAAAGCTTGTGGACGTAGACGCGATTTGGGCATGTACGACGATGAAAGAGCGACGTTATAGTCTTATATACATTATATATATATAGGGTGACTCATTTTCGTTGATATCAATGAAATATTTCGAGATTTGCCAAGACAAGCTTTTACGAATCCTTTGTGTAGAAAAATGGAAACCAGGCCTCTTTAGTGCTGCAGGCTGGGTCTACAAGACCCGTGCAACTTTTACTGTAAATATCTTCGCGTAAACTCGATATATTTAGAAAAAAAAAACCAATTCCAGCATTAAAAAATCCTAATTGAATAGATCGAATTGAAAAAATCATTTCTATTTCATTTTTTGTCGAAAAAATCACATTGTTCGAATTTTTCTAGACGCAACTTCGATATCAGAAAATTGAGACACTCGTTTTTTCATTTTTCCTTAAAAATTTCACGTTTTCGCAATTTTCTCCAGTTTTGCCATTGACATCGAAATAACTGAATAATGTTGAATAACTTATCGAATATTCCCGACAAAAGTTTTTCTTTTTTTACGTGGACTGAAAATTTGTCGAAACTTTGTTCTCAGTCGAAAGTTTGAATCACAATGTTTTTTCACTCTCTCAGAATAAACGAAGATTTTTCGTTTTTTTCACTTTTTTTCAAGATAACAAATTTCTCTGGGAATGAAATGACTCACCCTGTATATTAACATGGGTGCACATCGAGTGATTCTATGCCGAGTGTGTTTGTACACCGTCACCCTAGTCATGTATGCTCTTATAGGAGACTATAGAACAAAGCAGGCAGCTCGTTCTCTCGCTCTTCACAACCTCTCTGTGTTATCTACCTAAACACCCTCTATTACAAGACGAAATTTCTGGCGACTCCGCAATGTCGTTTTGTACAATGGTGATACGGCGAATAATGGAGACTCGCATATTTTTATTAAAAATAGTAAAAGAAAAAAGTGCCTCTTAATAATATTTATAAATATTCGATAAAATATTCGATTAAAACTAGTAAAAAACAATTCCCCCAAATCATCAGTTTCTTTTTCACGGACTGAGAAAAAAAATTTGTTGACCAAAACAAAGTTCGTTTCTTTCAACCAAAATATTTAGTTCGATACGAGCAACACAATATTTTTGAGATAAGACAAAATAATTTGTGAATGCTAAAGCAAATTATTCGTCGAACCAACAAAGCTTCGATGCAGCCAAAAAAATTAATGTTAATGCAACAAAATATCATTGAAATAAACTAATTCATTTATTCGTCCCAACGATTAGTCAATTTGGTAATTGAGATTCAAACAAATATTTTATTAAAGCAACTAAAAAGTATGCGTAAGTAAATAAATGATACCAGTTATTCGAACAAAATCATTCGGCTCCGGTGATTTAGTTAATTCATCTACAAGAAATTTTCAAGATTTAGTTGAATAAACTGAATCATTTGCCATTCAACAAAAAAATAGTTGGATCTACCATTTTTTCGTCCAACAAAATGGAATTAGTTCGATGAACAAATTTTTTTTCTCAGTGCGGTTGAACATATTCGAAAGACAAATTCTTTTAATCAAATTATTTTTATAACAGAATCGATTGAGCGTTGTTAAAAAATGCTAAAAAAATAATCAAGATCATTACGTTACTTCTTCAATAAAAAAATTCGAAACAAGTTGTTTTTTTTCCCCAATCAAATTAATTTGGTAACATGTCCGACGAAATGTGGCCAAAACGATTGACCAGAATTTCCATATTTTTTTGTTTTTTTGCTCAATATTTCGATGAAACGTATTTTTTCATAAATTTTACTGGAATGTGGGCCAATATTCACAATTGGTAATGGATTATTTCTTCAAGTGTGAATAACAAGCGTGACGAGAGAAGAGAGTTGAGGGGGGGGGGGGGGGGGAGATACAAACACGAATCATTTATCGTTGCGTGGAGAAGGGAGAGGAAGAGGGAAGAGGGTTTAAGAAGTGAAGCGAGTAGGGCGAGAGGGAACGGAGGCAGATAAAAGCGATTGACCCTTGGTCTCCTAATGACCTCAGTGATATGCCAAGAGTTTGTCGACGTAAAATCCCCGTCATCTTCGACGCATTAGTGTAGTTTACAACCGTTCTACTCATCCTCAAAGAAGCATGTTCGAGCATATATATCACGAGTTATAAAACGTTTCCGGCACTTCTCTCGTTTTTCAACGTTGACCAAGATTCCTATTGGAATCGAGTCTTTTTATTCGATCGTTCGGTCGATCGTTGAATAGTGAAATGAAATTGTTGAAGTTGGTTTTAATTTTGGTGTGTGGAGTTGTGTGCAGCTGTGACGCGAGCCAAAATGGTGGGTTAAAAAGGCACCTGACCTTAATTCGATGAAAAAATATTGATTTTTAGTGAATTTGAAACAATGGCGATTTGATTAAGTAGCCAAAGTGTTATGGGAAATTAATCTCAAACGTGTTTCGTGTATCGCATCTTCGCACCCGCGCCAAGTTTCCCATTTCGTAAAAATTTTCTTTCGTTCTTGTTATTTTTTTATTTTTCTTCGTTCTTTCCCGAAAGAAAAGTTTCCTCACGCGATGATCGATCGCCTCGTTACATATGCACATACGTTACGTGTACACCGGAAGTTACAAAAGTGAGAATATTCGAAATATCGAAAACTTTTGTTTGCTTCTAGTTTCAGACGATGACGTTGAAGCGAAATTGGCCGAGGGCGAGAAACGTCTCGGCGATCAAATAAGACTGATCCTCAAGCACTATCAGCAACCTGATCCTCTCGGACTGCCTGGTGCTCCCATTCCTGATCCAATGGACGTGCCCGACATGAAACATTCCTTTTCCATGTATACTATGAATTTGAAGGAGATCAAAGTTTATGGGCTGTCCAAATTTCGAATCGAACACGTGCGATCCGAATTAGCTCTTATGCAGGTAACGACTAATCCTGCACGCCTGTCTTTCTCGTTAAATTTTTTTCTTTTTAAGTAAACAAAAGTTTAAAGCAATACGTGACCTTGAACTTAGTTAACTCCAGACCCCTACAATTCATTTTTCCGAACATAAAACCTACAACGGGGTCGAAAACGACCCCAATCTTCTCTTCAGCATAAAATGTTCCTCGTATGTCATAATAGGGTTTAATTATACACCGTTCTCTTCGTTTTTCGATAACGAAGAGAATGGTGTATGATAAAGTTGCATTCGATGAATATTTAATAATGAAAACTCTATAAAACGAAACAGTTTTGCAAAAATGCAAAAAAATGAGGTTTTTACTTAAAAAATTGAGGTCGTTTGCGATCCCGTTGTAATGAGTCGAGGGTTGAAGAATTTTGGAATATTGAGAAAAAATATTTTGTCACCCAAACTTTTCATAAGTCGAATTTGAAGGAAAAATGAAAATTTTTTATTCGTCAAGGTCTCAGTCGCTCTCAGTATCGAAACCCTGGACATACGTGGACTTTATACTTTGGCTTCTTGGCTTTCAAGATCAGCTGGTGATTTCACAGTGAAGCTCAGCGACGTTATTGTCCAGGGTGTTGCGAGGCTGGAGGTTGGAGCCGATGGAAAACTTCATGCCCAGGACATCGACATGGATTTGACGTTCGAAAATATTGACTTGGATTTCAAAAATTTAGGTTTTCTTGGCTCAGTTTTTCAGGGAGTCATCAATTCCGTTGGTACGTTCATTTTCGATGGTATCAAGCCTTTCATACTGAAGGAAGTCAACACGAACGTTAGGTGAGTCTCGAGAGGGTAATTATAATTAATTTTATCATCACGAACTCGAATAAAGTAATTAAAATATAATTATTTCATTAATAAATAAATGAAAGCATTTTTATGGAACTTGGAGAGAAAAGTTTCAATGAAAATATTTGTTTATACTAATTCTGTTTTTTTTTCACGTATTCAAAACTTTGAACATTTTTGCCTCGATCGTTTTCTTCTTGTTTTCATTGCAAAGATTTCGATTCACCAAAATTGACTTTCTTAATGCTCCACCGAGAGCTTCGTCGCCCTCTGCGAATTTAAACCGCGCGCGAGCGGGCGAGCCGGTCTGGTGGTGTATCTAAACTATATTCTCCGCGTTCACATTGCGGCTTGGTCTTATTAACAACTTCTGACTGAAGCAAAGTCTAATTAAGCTATTGGTTATTCTACGGGAAAACTCGTTCGAGGCCATAGAAACCCTGTATAACTTTGATATTTTACGCGAGTCCGGTAACACAACTTGATTACAATGCAATCCAATTTATAGTTTATACATATACACACAATTGTATGAACGAGAAAATTGTATCTCAGTCGTGGTATCGGAGAATTCTAGAGAACACGAAAGTTCAGTACCGATCGAAGATCTCGTTGCTTTTTAAATAACGATATCGCAACGCTATTTATATTTTTTCTTATTAATTAAAAAATCGAATGAATATTTTATTCAGAAAACAGTTACGAATGACGATGTAATAAGTCACTCGAAACTGTTTTCCACATTTATTCTTGTCTTATTAACGGACAAGAATCATTCATGAATTATCGAAGATCTTGATCGAATTTATCGACAAAAATGATCTTTTATTATCTAATTTTCTTTAAAAGTTACTTACAAAATTTAATTTCATTGTTTTTTATTAATTTTAGTTCAATTTTATTAATTTACTTTCTTATTTTCAATTAAAAAACCGGATAAATATTTTATTCAGAAAACAGTTACGAACGACGATGTAATAAATCTCTCGAAACTGTTTTCCACATTTATTCTTGTCTTATTAACGTTGAAAAGATTGGACAAGAATCATTCATGAATTATCGAAGATCTTGATCGAATTTATCGACGAAAATGATCTTTTATTATCTAATTTTCTTTAAAAGTTACTTACAAAATTTAATTTCATTGATTTTTATTAATTTTAGTTCAGTTTTATTAATTTACTTTCTTCTTTTCAATTAAAAAACCGGATAAATATTTTATTCAGAAAACAGTTACGAACGACGATGTAATAACTCGAAACTGTTTTCCACATTTATTCTTGTCTTATTAACGGACAAGAATCATTCATGAATTATCGAAGATCTTGATCGAATTTATCGACGAAAATGATCTTTTATTATCTAATTTTCTTTAAAAGGTACTTACAAAATTTAATTTCATTGATTTTTATTAATTTTAGTTCAGTTTTATTAATTTACTTTCTTCTTTTCAATTAAAAAACCGGATAAATATTTTATTCAGAAAACAGTTACGAACGACGATGTAATAAATCTCTCGAAACTGTTTTCCACATTTATTCTTGGCTTACTAACGTTTAGAAGATTGAATTAAAGTCCTTCGTGGAGGATCGAAAATCTCGATCGAATTTGCCCACAAAAACGTTTTCTTTGTAAGTTTTTTTTTTCAAAATAACGTATAAAATTTAGTTTTATTAATTTGCAAAACTACTCTGGAATGGTCACAATAATCTCATGTTGAGAGTCTCAACATCGTAGATCGTTGTTCCACGTGAAATGTACACAAATATCGTCTATCTCATGTTTGCAGGGGCGAAGTTAACAAGCAGATATCGCAGTTGCCGCAGTACTTCCCAAACTCGATTTCGCCCTTCGATATGGCGGTCGCTGAGGCTCGCAAACAAGTATCAGATATGGGTTACGATCCTTACAGGGTCAAGGATTATTCGCAGAAGGCCGGTATTTTCATTTTTACATCGAGTCATACTTGGCTCACTGGAATCGCGAGTTTCTATCGGGTTGGCAATATAACACTCACCATGGAGAATGGAACTGTGAGTTTAAGAAATTATATACAAAATTTTTATAAGTATATAATGTATTATTTTTTTAAATATAAAACAAGAGTAAAAAAGTGATTTCAAAAGTTGTTTTTGTTGAAAACGAATCTAACTGTGAGTTAAAGAAAATTTATTCAAAATTTTTCATTAAAATGAAAAACAAGAGTGAAAAAAGTGATTTTACATGTTTCTTTTGTTGAAAACGAATGAAGCTGTGAGTTTAAGAAATTATATTCAAAATTTTCCATCAAAATGTAAAACAAAAGGAAAAAAGTGTTTTAAAAACATTGTTTTTGTTGAAAACGAATGGAACTGTGAGTTCAAGAAATTACAATCAGAATTTTTCATCAAAATATAAAACAACAGTAAAAAAAAAGTAATTTAAAAAGTTGTTTTTGTTGAAAACGAATGGAGCTGTGAGTTCAAGAAATGATATTCAAAATTTTTCATCACAATATAAAACAACAGTAAAAAAAAGTGATTTAAAGAGCTGTTGTTGTTATTGTTTTTTTTTAAATAAACGTGAAGATTAGAAATAACAGAGTTTTTGTAATAGGAAAAGAAATCGATGGATTTCCCAAAATAATTTATTCAGTATCTGTAATATCCAGGCATTCTCGAATTTATTTTCCTAAAATGAAAATTTCGTTCAAGCGATTTCCAGCGTGCACTGTTTCGCCTCGTTTGTCCTCTCAGTTCGGATCGACCAACGTACAAACAGAGAACGGATAGAAATCCATAGGTATTAGAAACTCTGGTCGCTGGAAATACGCTTAATCAGGGCTTTTCTTCAGGTCTATGAAGACTGGAACAATAGCAACTTGTGCAAAATCCTACAGTGTTTATAGTCGTAAAATAATTTCAGGATTTTTTTTCTCCCACTATTTTTTAGGTGGAAAATATTGTTGTACAATTTTATGAAATCCAGAAGACTAAATATTTTTTCTACAATAATAAAGAATAAAAAAATAAATATTAATCCATGCCGCTATTCGTTTGTTTAATTCGGCGTTAATACAAATTCTCCTCTCTTTGCTTTAACGAAGAAAAATATCCGAATAGCCATAAAATGTTATAAAATCGACCACGCATTTCCAGCCAGTTGGTTCGGAAAAGCATCAATTAGTATGGTATTAAAAAAAAACTATTTTTTTCCTGTCGAACCCTCTCCTCAACGGCGATAGGTGTACGCGTCGCTGGACGTTGGCACTCAGGAAATCGAAGGCCGTACTCACTGGGAAGTGAGTGTTGTCGGTGGAATGCTTTCGCGGGCTGGAACGGTCTCTTTCACAATTCAATATTTCAGAGTTCAATTGAGGCTTAGTCAGCCATTGGATACTCGCAAGCGAGCGTGTCTGGAGGATCTGAATCTCGAGCTTGGAAATATTCAAGCGAGAATTCATGGCGCTGGCACCTTGGATTATATTCTTGAGGCTAGCGTCAATGTAATTCCTAATATTTTGAGGTACAACGATCCGCATTTTCTCTAGAATATCAATTTTCTCTCTATTCTTTCAAAATAAGTTAATTTTTCTGTAAATTTTAATTTCATTCAAAAAAATTCAATATTTTTCATACACCCTGAAAATTTCTCATTTATATTTACTTAAAAAATCTGTCAAAATTACGTTGTTACACATTTTCGTGATATAATGTCGAACGTTCCATTTTACAGAGTAAATCAGCAAAAAATTGGATGTTTAAAATTTAATAGAATTCAAATCGAGCATTTCTGTGTTCCAGCATGACAATTTATAAATTAATTCTCTTGGACTAATACAATGAATTGTATTTTACTCGTACATACGAAAAATTAGTGCGTGATCCACTTTAAATTTTTATAAATGCGAAATGGAATAGTAATCATGAAATACAATTCTAAAATGTTGCAGCACGCTGCTCAGTAAAAATTGAAAATTTAGCGATGTATGTTTGCTTTAATACTGTGTCATTCCTGCTACTTGTAAATTCTCACGTTTCCATTATGAAAAATCACTGCAGACTTCTTTGCTGCCTTTGAAAAATACAACGACGCACTAATTTTTCTCATTTTTTTGTCATAGTTTCGCGAAAGTTCGGTAACAGAGTAAGGTATCAAGGAATATTTTCTCTGGATAGAAAAAAGCAGGAAATTTCGATGTATTTTGTATCAAAATTTGAATTCAATAGTAATTAAAAAAAAAATTGCAGTGTTGTCTCTTCCTTTCATGATTATTACAGTATTTTTGTAGAAATAATACTGCAAATTTATTTTCACCAATTTTATCTGCCATAAAACGAAAAAAAATGTTTTTTTTTTAGATATCAAATTATGGATGCTGTAGAAGGACCAATAAAACGACGACTTCAGGAAGAATTGGACAAGGTTGATGTTGAAAAGTTGATCCATGAGAAGATTCCGGAAATTGCTGAGCAAGCAAGATTATTGAACGGAGGAGTGCCAGCCGAGGATATTATCCTCGAGGAGGTAGCTGTGCCACATGAAATTGACGACCAGAAGCCATTCTCCGAGAGCGAAGAAGAGCGTGGACCATCGTAATACAAAATTCCTTAATTTTCCTGTTGAACACTCCACGAGCTGTCTCTTACGGTTGTTTCAGCTTCTCTAGTTTAGGCAAACAATCGTTAGACTGTAAAACAAATTTTTGTTATTTATTTTTATTCGTAACAAATATTTTTAATTGCTGATTTTTATAGTGAAATAAATGATCAATAAATTGAGTCGTACGTGGGAGGAAGCAAAAAAATTAACGGGCCAAAATTTCTACGACGCAACAGTCGAATCTGCGAATTCCCATGAAATTCACTAATTGTCTTCTTTCCTCCCACAAAAGAGATTTTCAAATCGTCAATTTGCCTGAATCTTTATTTTTCATTTATTCACGCTTCCAAATAATTAAAATTATAATTCTCAATCGATAATGATAATAATTTTGGATTTTTGTTAAGAAAATTCGAGTTAAAAAGAAAATGAGCGGTGATTCGTTGTTTCTGGATCAAAGAAAATCAATTTGGACTAAAAAAATAGAATATTGAGTATCAAAGAATTTTCAACGATTTTGTCAATTCACAAAAATTTCGTTGCATTTTCTTCGTGTTTTGTTGAGCTTTTCGAGAAAAAAAAATCGCAAAAATTTAGTAATCGTCATTAAATGTTCAATGAAGTTTAAAAGAACAAAAGAATTTCGAATTGTTCTTTTGTTCGTACGGTTTCATCGGTTGATTTCGAACATGGTTTTTTCGGAAGTACATGAGCAGATTTTTCGAGTAAAAAAGTTTGAGTCCCGTTGAGCAAAGCAATTTTTCGTAATTGAGCAAAAGGATGATGAGCAGTGCGAAGTCCGTTTTAAAATTATTTTATTCAATTTTTATCACAGTGCTAAACTCACAAATTCCAATAGAGTTTCATTTTGTTAACCAAGAAATTCGTTAAAGTTGATAAAGCTTTGAAAAAAAGGAAGAGAATCGAAAAAGTCATTGTCGCCATTAATCATCCCTCTAATAAATTTTTCATAAATGGAAAATCCGCAAAACAAAAATAAAAATAAAAGGAGGTTTGACCGATGGAAGAAATTATTTTCCAGGGTCGCAGTTTGAACAAGTTAAATTTGATATTCATGGATTCGGAGTGCCCACAAATCTCGACGACAATGTTAACACGACGAGAGATTTTGACCGAGTAGATCGAGCAAGAAGGATGAAGCGTATTCTTTTTTTTTCATTAAAAAAAAAAAATACTCATAAATCCACAACTTTATCGATGCAAAGAATTGATGGCAAAGCTATTGATTTTATTTTATGCTAAAATTACTCACTGCCATAATGGATGTACAAATAATTTGCTGCACTGTCAGTAAAAGTTCAAAAACGTAAAACATAATTCTGGAAAGAGAACGTAATTTGGTTCAATAAACATAAAAACATTAATAAAAACGCACATGCGATAAAACGATAAAAAAATAAAGGAATAATAAATAAATGTAATTTCAAAAGGTGTCGAAAAAAATAATTTTTTAATTGAATTCCAAAGACGCAATCTTCAAGACAATTATATATCTCTCAATTTAGCATGAACATGAATTCATGAGAATTTAGTACAGATAAACATGAGTTCAAGAAATTCACGGTGGCCTCTTGATTACATTGACGTAAGACAATTTGTGACAAGTGCGCGAGGTGCGAAAGCAGTTAGTTGAGAATCGGTGAATTCTGAAGTATACAGACAAGGCTTTCGGATTGCGTAGAAGTCTAGCGAGGGATAAATGTACGTATATAGGTCGCAGTGTTGTTTAGTTCTCTTGGTGACTCTGCTTTTATTCCATTTGCAGAGTCTCGAGGGTCAGGACGAGTTGAGAGAGAGATTAGAAAGAGAGAATTTCACAGAGAAAGGGAAAAAGAGAGAGAGAGAAGTCAAAGATGGTAACGGTCGATGGGCGAGACGATTGTGAGGGAGGAATAGAGTACAAACTGTCTGTTCTCGTTTCTCTCAACGCCCAAACTCCAGAATCTGCGACGCACGTTCGAGCACCTAAGTGAACTTGGTTTCCCGGCTTTGATTTTTCTCATTTTTTCTAATTCTATTCGTCTGTGAGTCGTAAGTGGGTTATTGTTAGAACAAATTAAACGTTTGTTAGATGCGTCTGTCGTTGGAGAAATAAAAATAAAAATGAGCGTTAAGTTGGCTCCTCCGATTTTCATTTCAAATGCTTGATGAATTTAATTATAGGTCAATCGACCCAAAATCGTTCGTAGAAGACGAATATTACAATGAAAACGTTTACCAGATGCTTGTTTTTGTAAAAAAAAAACAAAAACAACATTTTTGTAAATTTTCCCGAATCGGTTATACCTATCATTCGCCAAAGTTACCGACAAATAATTGAATCTTATCATTTTTTTAGAGTATTTTTATCGAGTATTTTTTTATTTCCTATAAAATTATATGAGATATGATGATTCTGCATATCTCCAGAAAAAATTAGCATAGGGACTTAATTTTTTGTTCATTCTCCTCAAAATTTAATAGGAAAGAAAAAAGTAATGATTTGTCTTATTGAATTTCCTGATAGTTTTGGAGATATCGCGCAAAACGTTAAAAAGTGGCATTTTTCGGTGTTTTCCCCCAGCATTTTAGATGAATCTTTGATTCATCATATCTCCGGATCAAATGAAGATAGAGAATCGACTTTTTTTCGTTTTCTTCGTAATTTTATAGAGAATAAAAAAGTATTGGATTATTATATCGGGTTTCGTGATAGTTTCGGAGATAACGCAGAAAACATACAAATATGTACCTGTTTGTGACGTTCCCAATGCTTTCCGCTCCGAATTCAAGGTCACAAAATTGAATACTTCAAATTCAAGTCAACATGGTCCTATTCATCCAATAATTCGCGTAGTATAAATTAATAGTTTATTCCATCGATCTTTCGGCTCTGGGACTAGCCTTATCCTTTATTATTCACATTTTGTTGTACTTTATTTACCGGAGATTTTTGGCCGGACACAGCCTTGAATGAAACCAGGAGACCTGAAATCTTGGATACAAGAACTCCGAGGTGGGATTGTTCATATTTTGTGATTTTATAATTATATGGATATAAAGACGAAAACTACAGAGATCCTCCAATCAGAGAACGGTATTTATAGTCTATTCATAATGAACGAATACAGTGTGCAAGTTGTAGTGGAGAGGTAACTATGACTCGAATTGCAAAATTCAAATTTAAATACAACGAATACAGTATTTTCGCAATCCCATTGAAGTCTACTTTATTTATTTCATTTGTTTCATTGAAATTACATGAAGTAAATGAATCTTTATTAATTAAATATATGAATTAATTTTTATTCATTAAATAAATGTAATTAATTCATTGAATTCAAATTACGCTTACTAAATGAATTTTAATACCGAGTTTATTCACAAAAAAATGAAAAAAAATTAAGGTAATTGTTTCGAATCACGGCTCCACCTCAAAACAGCTCCAATTTTTTTTATCATGTTTTCCTTGTTTACATTATTTTTCATAATACACTACACTGATGTTTACATTCCGTCCTTATGTTCAATCAGTTTAGCTTTGTACTCTACATTCGATTCTTACTACTCATAATTTGTGTGTGTGTGTGTATGTGTGTGTGCGGGCGCGTGCGCGCGCGCGCGAGCGCGCGTGTGTGTGTGTGTTTATGTGTGTATTTGTGTGTTTATATTATATACAGCAGAACTAGCAAGGTAGTTCACCATCTGCTGTATCTAATATTGATACTATTCAATATTGTCACTTTTTTATTTTTTTTAAGGCGTTAAAAGCCTTGCGCCTCCTTAATATTATATGGGCTACTATTTTTTAGTGATAAAGGATGATAAAAAAAAATTGGAGCTGTTTTGAGGTGGAGCCGTGATTCGAAACAATTACCAAAATTAATATATTCTATTCTGTTTTTCAATATATCGAAATTAAACAATTTGAAGTAAATTTATGTAAATCTCTTGGTTTGTTTACGTTCCACGCGCTTTCGTGTGCTAGGCACGATCGTGCGCGCTCCGTGGTAGGGGAGCGTTCGCTGGGCCGATGCGACGCACGGAGGAAGCACGACTGGTGGAGCGGGTGGGCCCCCCACCCTTTTCGTCGATGAAATTGACTAAACGAAGTATCCAATGGAACAAGCAGGGTTTTATTTCATCCTCATATCTTGAATTAAAAAAATACACTATAATCTTTTCCTACAATTCAATTATTTTTTATTCGGTTTCAAACTTAAGGAACCTCCATTACGAAAGGTTAATCAACAGAAAAAAATAATTTTTAAGTATATCGTAGATAAAGTACCCATATTCACGTATACAAAGTTTCAGGTAAGGTCAACGACTAAATAAGAGAGATAAAAATTGTTAAAGTTGAGATTTTTAACACAGGGCTTATGGAAAAGTTACCCTCAAAAGACTTGTATCAAGTGATATATATCTTCGCACTCACGCAACAGATATTGAATAAAAACTACAGTAACGTTGATCAGGTTTAATAACCTGATCAACGTTACTGTAGTTTTTATTCAATATCTGTTGTATGAGTATTTGGAATCCTAGTGGATTCCAAATACTCATTGGAATCCTAATGGATTCCAAATACGATAAAAAACTTTTGGGTCAACGACTTATGTAAAAACATATTTAATGTTAAAATGTCGAAATATTTGAAGTTTTGACAGGTTTCGCGACCGTATAAAGATTCAGCAGCGTCGCAGAAATCAGGTGTTCTGTATAACGCAGAAGCGCATGCGCGAGAATTAAATCATCAGCTATGTAACCTTAAGGCGAGCAACCACTTTAGATGCTTCAAAAAATCAATTTTTTTTTATTTCATAAATCGCAAAATATCTTAAGGGAACCCGGTGGTCTAGAGCTCGAAAATTGTAGGTATATTGCGGAATTTTTTTTTATCATAGAAATAAAGAACAACGATACTTCAACTTTTCAGGCTTATTATAACATCAATTGTGAATACAAAAAAAATATTTTGAAATTAAAAAAAAAAATTTATTATAGTAGAAATGCCGCTGAAGTTGACCCTCTCGAAAAATTGGACCTGGACGATGTTAGTCATTTTGGATCTATTATTTATTTGAACAATAAAAACCAGAAAAATTGTCAATCAGTATGAGTGCAATTATGGACGAGACTAAAAAAAAAAAAAAATTGAAAATTGACAAAATGGCGCGCTTTTGAAAGTGAAGTTTTTTACCAGTTATTTAATTTAAAAAATAGGAAATTATTGGAATAAAAACATGATTCTAGTCCCGTCAATAGCCATTCATGTTGTGAATAACATATCCAAATTTCAGGTGATTCGGTTGAATAGTTTTTTTTTTCTATAACATCATGCCAAAAAAAGTAGTTTTGAGATAAATGAGTTTAAAGTTTTAGGTACAGATATTTTCAAACCGCTCTCTACCTGCTTAACCGGCTGTAGAAGCAAGAATATTGTGAATATCCTTACGAAAATTTCACACTATATTCTCAAAATACTATACTATCGAAATATATTTAAAAAAAATCGATTTTTTGAAAATTCTAGACCACCGGGACCCCTTAAGAATACACTCTGAACATTTCAAAACGACATTCGCATTCCTTCTAACGATATGTATATAAATGATACTCTCCGCTCGACTCCCAAGCGCGCTCAAACTTTAACGTGTTTATCTCGAAACGACATTTTTTCAATTTGCGGAAATCATAACTCAAAAACTAATTGATGGATCATCTTCAAATTTGGAAGACGTTTACATAATATAATTTATTAAAACATGAACCTAAAGTTGGAAAGATTAGATTGTTTAAAACATATTTATTATTGAAAAAGGCCGGGGGAAAAAATGCTAAAAATCGATCATTTTTTTCAAACACGTTCCAACATTCAATTCTTGATTTTTTTCAAAATTTAGGTTCATGTTCTTAAAAAACATCTCTAGAATGTATAAAAATTTGTTGGACTATTTCAGATGCGAATTGCGAGCTGCACAATTCCCGCAAATCAACAACGACGATGAGGACACGCCAAGGGACAAAGCGGATTACACCTTAATTAATGCATGAAATAACTTGAAAAAATTACCAGAGATGTATGAAAATATGAATAAATTATTGTCAGAGTTGCGGAAATTTCCGTTTTTTTTTCACAATAAAGAAAAATCCAAAAATCATCTAATTTTCGGTCTCCTAAAGTGGTTACTCGCCTTAAATTCGTTTGTGATTGACGTATAGGTAGAAAAGTTGGTTTCATCGTAATAAAATAAATAATTTAATCGATTAATGAAACCAGTTATCCATTTCTCAACAGTAATGAAAAATTAATTTTTAATACAAAGTAAACAGACATCTCAGAAATTTCATATCACATAACGTTTACTAAAAATGATAAATATCTTAATAAATTTCTAAACAAAATATATGTATCTAATCAAGTATTTCTGAGCTGTTGAACTGTATGATCAATGCATTTTTATCAATAAATAATGCACTGTAAGCTCTTTTGAAAATCGAAAATTTTGTGCACAATAACACGCGACGACCCGCGGTCAGGTGGGTGTCATGAGTACTACAAAGAAATCGGAGGAGAGAGTGAGATGGAGAATTGCAACGTTGCCGTACTTCTCTATGCAGTACCGTAACGTAAAATTGTACTAATTACTAAATATTGAATCGAAGAAGAAATCAAGTGAAAAGTGACTTAGCGAGTGTCTTATACCGGGAGTGGATTTCAACTATAAAGTTCTGGAGCAGTTTAGCCACTTGCGAGGAATGGACAATGGATTACTGAGATGTAGAAGAATAAGACATCTAAAAGTGAGTAATTCGATCTTTTTGTCGATCGATGTTGAACATTTTTTATTTTCACTATTTCGCAAAGAAATACCATCGTATTTTCTATGTTTTACTTTAACGATAACTCATTAACCACTCTTAGACGAATAGAATTAGAAAAAATTTGAAATGTCAAAGTCAGGGAGCCAAGTTCACTTAACTCATTCGAGCCTTTTCGTGCGCAAGTAGATTTCCCTTTATTACACATTTGCTCGGAAGTTCTTGTTTCGGTGCTCCCTTGTTCAACCTACCTATTTCGACCTATCGCCTATTATTGTGTCTATGCCTCACGCAACGACCCAACGACCGTTCTCATCCTCTCCGCCCCTGTTATCTACGACTCATGGGTCCGACAGTGAAATAATTGAGTTTAGCAACGATACACGATTGTCCCTGTGCCTCGAGACGTCGTTTTGTTGCAATTTATTCGAATATTTCTTACACCTCGCTTTTATTGTATCTTGGCTCTCAAAAAACCCAGTCCATTAACTTTATTTTTCAATATTTCCGATAAAAAAAGCAGTTCATTTCCGAGTACAGAAGTTGCAAAAGTATCCATACTTTGTGTTTGCGTTCCTTATTGATATTTGTTATTGTTATTTTCCGGCGTTTTTGTAATAATTTCTCATTTCCTCGACGAAGCTTCGCAGCTTTTTTTTTGTTTTGTTCCAAACAACGAAACACGTAAAAATTTTGTAAGCGTTTTATGTATTTTAAATAAATATCATTTGTTGTATTTTACCAGTTTGAAAAAGTGAATTTTATGATTATTGTTATTGTGAAGCCTATTTCCCATACGTCATACGACGAAAAATTGTTAGAAAAACTGATTTTTTGTGTCATTTTCAAAATAATCGTTGTATTATAAATCGAACATTGAAAAAGACGTTGAGTTTTGGGTAAATTCACACGAAAATCAACAGACTTTACAGTCCATCGAAATATCCATTTGAAAGCTTCGAGGAAACGTTTATCCGAGTTTCATGACATTAAATTATCAAATTTCATGTTAATTAAAGAGATTTTTGATAAACCATTGGAATGAATAAGGCTCTCGGCCAATGTGCAATTAGGTTCAAAATTCACGTACGAATGCTATGGATCATCTCTTTTCACGTAAATTTGGAATATTTGTGCTACATATGTACACAACGCGATATGATACAAACGTACACATGTGCTCAGGCTTGCCAATATTATGAAATAGGAACGTTGCTTCTCTCGAGCCCGGATGAGACTTTTAGGTTTGCTCGGGGAATCGGAAATTCCCCGAACCCATGGATTCGGGAATTCCCCGAACTCGTGTATTCGGTTGAAACGGTCATGGAAACTGAAATTTTGTAACTTGCAGTTATCATGGCCATCGAGGGAATTCGGTCGTGGATCACTAGCTATGTGCGATTTGTGCATGTACAGCGAGTAAATATCAAATTTATACTGTACAATTGTTCTAGAATATCAAGTCCAAGGGAATTATAAAGAAAGTTTCAAAAACGTGAATTCGAAAACGAAAGAAAAACTATAATTATCTTTGAAATTCGTATGTTTTTGATCGAATGTGTAACTTGATCGCTAATTAATAATAATTAACGGCGACAACGATTAAACTAATTTCGGAACGTGATCGAGAGAACCTCGTAGACATTGTAAAAATCTTTTAAGGGCTAAAACCACTGTAATGGCCTCAAAAAATGCCTTTTTTCGACAATTTTTTTCGGGTGGAAGGAAAGGTAATAGAATAATAATATTCGGGGGAGTTATTAAGCATATATTTAACTGTACAACAAAAAATTATGAATGAAAAATATTTAAAAATGGCGACACCAGAACCATTCCCATGAGGCTTCTTGAATTCGAGGCGCCCTGCGGCACGCAGTGTAACTGGTGCAATTGTTGATCTGGAATTAAAAAAAAAAAAAAACACTTAATCTAGACACTTATAGCTAGTGAAGTACGTAGGGGATTTTGAAAATATTCATTTTTGTATTATTGGTGAGTGTTTGAATGAAGTGGTTCAATTTTCGACAGAAAAAAGGGTAATTATTTGTTGATAAAAAATGTTTAAATGAACTTATCGAAAATTTCGTACGTATTTCACTTCGAAATGTTATTTTTAAGATATTGTCAAAAACTCAAATGAAAAGAATGAAAATTGTTGGAGTTATGTTGCGTGCCGCTTTGAAAAATCGTGTTTCGAAAAAAACGTTTTTAAGGGGCCAGCCCACTTTGAAAATTTCAAAAAATCGATTTTTTTTTATTGTTTTCGAAAGTATATACATTCAGAAATATTGTGTCAAAATTTTATGAAAATCCGAGCTCTCTAAGTATTTTTTTTTTTTACCTGAACGTCAGGACCTCATTTCGTCTACCTGAGCATATAGCGCGCTCGGCCGACCCATCGGCCTTTTAATCCTAAACTTCAAACGCGTTTTTCTCGAAACAACGTTTTCAAAATCTAGCTCCATCGTATCTCTAAACTAATAAACCGATTCTCTTGAAACTTGAACCACATATTGTAAACATGATTCGCAACAAGATGACCCTCGACGGTTTTAAAATTTTGATTTTTACTCTTTTTTTTGTGAAAAACTGCGAAAAAACGCGTTTTTTTTTACTTTTTTCGTTTTTCATCTGCCATTTTTTTATTTTTTGATAAAACTTTATATCCGAGGGTCATTTTGTAGTTGGTGTCATACTGAATCTAATGGACTTTGATTTTTTTGTTTCAGACAAGCCGTTGCCGAGTTGTGATGGAGCTACCTAGCCCACTTAT
>OZ022421.1:21772345-21816109 GCA_963989365.1 Rhimphoctona megacephalus
AAACATAACAAAGGCTACGCCCTACATACTGATCAAATTTTCTGTCTGCTTCTCTACTTAGAGTCTACAAGCTAATCCGATACAGATGATCGATGCTTTGTTGCATTCGAGGACCAAACTTCAGGCTTCCAAGCTTCTAAGAAAGATGTTGTTCAAGGTGACAGGTCTAATGTTTATTAATTATTGAATTCCGAATTACATCTAATGAAAAAATGACAGTAAAACTTTTTACTTGCATTTTTATCCTTAATTGAACTCTACAGGGTTTTATTTACCATTTGTACACCCTGTATAGTTTGTAACTGTTTTACTACTGATGCTGGCTTAGCTATTATACGCGTGCTCTTCAGCTGATCCCCCTGTTTCAGTCACGAAACTCGCATTCTGCCAAAGAGATAAGCACAATAGCCTGAATCATGTTCGAAGATTAAGACTTTTACGATCAATCCTCCAATCGATCCTTCCCACTTGGTCGTATCGGTGAATTTTTAATGGCCGATTAAATGAATCAGCTATACAGCGATGTTTATTATCCATTACAGCGACATTTATCCGCATCTAGTGTTCTTTTGACGAGATATCGTTGTTGCGAGTCGAAAATGTCGTACAGTGAACTTTGTTGCCTCGACATGAAACGAGCGGCAAATTATCCTAGTGATATTTAAAATTCATCTCGTATTACCGTGTCTCTGATTCAAAGACTTGTTTGAATTGATCAAAATGACATTCGACGATCAAATTTAGGCTTGATTCAAGATTTAGGGTTCAAAGTTATTCCAATCCGAATTTAGTTCGTAATTTTGATCTTAAATCTCATCAGGATTTCCTGAAGGCTTGGAAATCGATGTGTGACTTACACCATTTAATAGAGTCACTCGAGATTGATACAGTTTCAACATTCATTGAAAACGAAGAAAGCAGCAATCGTGGAATAACGTAGGAGTTGGTAATTAATGGTTTTACGTTGGCTTAACTACCGGTTACATGTTGGACAGTGTTGGGTTCCCGATGAGCGAATCCGAGAATCCTGTCACAGCAGGGTAAGAGAAACACAGAGAAAAAGAGAGAGAGAGAGAGAGAGAGAAACGTGAGAAAAAACGTGATCCGCGGAGATTATATCGTAGGAAAGCAAGAAGAGAATCCGGAGAGTGAAACGAGCGACGGGGCGCCGACGCGAAGAGTGCGTCGAACAACCCCCAACTTGGTCGCAAAGTTTAGCGTCAGTCCACGTTCACCCCCGTTGGTGTGCACCTCGTGGTCGGACGTTAGAGCACTTTTGAAAAACGTTTAATCGTTAAACATTTGTTCCAGCTCGTATTTTCAGGATTAACTTTATCAAAGAGAGAATTAATTTACAATTAAATTTATTTAAAGAAAAAAAAAACAATATAATTAAACATTTTTAAAAATCAATAGTACCAACAATTTCAATCGGGTCAAGCCCACCTAATGCAAAAGCAAGAAATGCCTGCATGACACTGACAATTCACATGTTTTTTTTTTAGAACTATGAATAAAAAAATGAGAGTGAAAATTCTCGTTGGAATGTTGATCAGCGATGTTATCGTCCAGAGTACAAAACGACGAAACAACGTGTGATAAGTGTGAGAAAGGACATTTTAACGATTGAAATCGTGGGTCGACGAAGTATCAGAGATTTTTGACAATTATGAAAATTTCATTGACATGATTGACGACTTCAAAGAGACCCAAAGTAAAAAATATTGTTACCAGCCTAAATACATTTTATTTTTCGTTTCCTTTTAAATTTCGACTCTTTTGAGCCAAAAGAAAAATCGCTCCAAGTGACAGAAATCATAAACACGTGTGCGGCGTTCAGGCTTACGATATCTAGCATTTTGCCGGTGCGAACTACGAACTGACTGCATATAACACAGTGCGGAATTTCCCACCCTTGGCCAAGCCCGTTCAATCGAATCTACATATCGTGCTCCTTCGTTCATGTTAGCTTATCGAACGAATCGTGAAGGTTAAAGGGGTTGGTAAGGGATGGGAACACGCTGCGGATATGAGAAGGTACGATGATCGTGCTTTGTGCCCGTAACTCAAACGAACTCGTTCGAAAGTTCCATTTTCTCTATTAGTTCGAGCAAAACATTGGACTATACATATATTTTTTCTATTCAGTCCACAACATCTGCCTCGAAAAAAAAAAATAGAGTAGAATAGATAGTGGGCAGAGAAATTTGAAAAAACCCCTACGATTTTGAAACATTTTCAAAAGCACGTACAGAAAAAAAAATAATTACTTAAGATTATTTTCAAAACAGACTTGGTTTCAACGATTTTTCAGTTTCCAAGAAACTTTCGTTATTTTCACGATATTTCATTGCTTCTTTGTTGGTGAAAGAAACAAATAACAATTATCTTTCTATCCTCCATGAAACCTTGATCGAATTTCAAAGATCATAATATCAGGAAATATCGATGTCCTGGAAGATTAAATAACCCTCGTGGATTGTCTAAATATAAAGAGAGGAAAAAGTAAAGAAAAATAAGCGATTGTAAGGTGAACTTTTTCTTATCGTCTCAAGGAATATTGTTGTTGTTCCTCGTTTCTTGATGACTCTGGTATTAATGTTGGGATAGAAAACTTTAATACTTCGATCGCTTCGTGACAAGGAAGTATCGAATTTCTTCGTGAACTCCATGTGTTGTTGAAGGATTCGACTGTGCTTCGATGTTTATTGACACAATATTTCATGGAATAAAAAGAACAAAAACAAAATAAAAATAACGAGTGTTTTTCTAACGGGGCAATGAATCGAATAATTGCCCTGTCAAATGCTTTGTGTGCTTTGTGATCGCGAGAGTGTTGGAATACGTGCCATTCAAGACGAATAACTCGTCGAGACTTCTCGCTTTTGTCACCATCGAGAAAGCGAGAAAATAAATAAATAAATCTAAAACCTGACACCAACCATTGTGTTTGTGTTTGTTGTGTTTAAACTAAAATACAATATCTTTATATAAACATATAACTAAGGAATAATGAGAGTCCCGCTGGTACTACTCAGCGGCATCGTCGTTCTTTCCGTTGCAGTTGCAAGAGCACTATCCTGTGTGTGCTCTCCTCTCGAGTGCGACATTCTCACCGAGGACGATTGTCCCGGAGGACTCACTTGGGATCCTTGCCAGTGAGTTCGATTTATTTACGTACTAGCTTAAATCACTTGAATTCTTGCATTTTCAACTTTCGAATTCATTTGCACTCAAGTTTCCCAATATTTTTACAAACATTTGAACATTAAATAATGTATTTCAACTAAACAATTCGAAAGATCAACAAATTCAATCGTAAATAACAATTTTTTTATATAAAAAATCAAACAATTCAAAGAGGAAATTGAATTTTTTACAATTCTTTGTATATAAATTTTTCCCTCTCTTTTTTATTGTTATTAAAGTGATAACGGTGCTTAAAAAGTACATGTAAGATAACTCGAATTAAGAATATATTCACGAGAGATGAAAAGGATTACTTCAATCGATTCTCAGGCATTACTTCACATCGCGTATTCCAATTGGCTCTGTTAATTGGAAATAAAAATGTTGGAAGCTGTGCAGTATTTTAATGAACTCTGTTCAATAGGACGATTCGATTTAGCTCATTTCTCATGGATCTGCAGTACTTGCTTTTAGGGATAGTGAAGATAATTAAGTCTTTAATTAAGTGAAGTGTAACTTCTCGTATAACAATCGAGAAAATCATTATTTTTTCTTGTCGTTTATCGTTATCTTATTCCTCAATTTTCGCACGCCGAATGCATTTCTGCATGAAAATTTATATAAAATGAATAGAAATACAAAAAAAAAAAGTTTTACCAATTGAATATCAATCTCTGTTTGCTTTGTTTTCGAATTATTGTACATTTTAAAGCGATCAACAATTGCATCGATTCCAAATGCGATATAAATAAAATAATACAAAATTAAAGTGTGTTCAATCGTACTAAATTTCGAATGTCAAATACAGCTCAAATGCTCTCTTGAATTTTCCTTATTTCGATCAAATATATTCAAATAGAATAAAGCTATTGTACGCGAGCGACGTCTCGATTTAAAAAGTTACAACAATTGCTATTGAAATTCATGAATGTAAGGGGTTAACACGAATTTATTCACCGAACATAAGTTTTCTCCTCGTATACATAGAATTATATACAGATCTATATATATATATGTATATATTACGCTTTTCAACTTTTCGCATACTCCCGTATCCTTTTTCCTCTTTCACTTTTACTACTTCGATCGTCGTTTCACGAGTAAGAGCACCTAGATTCTGGGTTCAACTGCTCTCACCGACCAAGCGAAAAGTTCGTCCGCTCGCGAACCTAGCAAAGATTTGTCTCCGATATAGGAGGAAAAAAACAGAAGAAATACTTCTGTATAACCATAAAAGACAAGTGAGTGAAAGAGAAACAGGCAGTGGAAAAGCAAGAGAGAGAGAGAGAGAGAGAGAGAGAGAGAGAGAGAGAATGAAACGAGATTCGATAAATTTAAATATTTCGGACGACTTTATACACATATACTTGAGTTCTTCGAACTCATCCTATCTAACTGAATCTTCTTTCAAAGGCTTCTATGCTCAATTTATCATTGATCTTCGCTAGAGAAAGAGTGAACCGAATAAAATCTGTTAAATTCTCAATGAGAACTTTTGTGCGAAATAAATCAAGAGAAATGCTGAATTTTATATCCAACTTTTTAATTAATTGTTATCCCTGTTATACTTCACACAATTCTCTCTCGTGTGTTATTAAATATAGCATTGAATAGCATTGAAAGTTGCACCCTTATCACGCAGCAAAAATACTTTTTCGTGTTCGTCACTGTGTTGAGTATATAAATTGCTCATGTTTTTCGTCTCATATTTGCTTTCTTAATCCTTTAACAGAGGTCCCACAAATGTCATATTAAAAAATTAAATTCCATTATATTCCACCGAGACAAACTTCAATATTGTGTTATTTAGTATTCGTCTGTGGGAAAGACTTTAGTATAAATATGTAATCGTTATAATTGAGATGAATTTATGTTTTTTCCATTGAACCACAGTTTATGAATTAATTGAGTTATCTCTTGTATCATGGCCAAACAAACGGATACACTTTTATTCGCGCACTTTTAGTATCAAATGAAATAGCAATTATTTATGTGAAATATTTTTCCTTTTTGTTCAACGTGATGAACGATGTATTTATTCAATCCGAATGAAAAATTTTCTCTCATTTATATCGTAATTCAGTCGCGTTGTCGATTTGTTTTCGTTGATTTTTATCACTCGTGCATACGCATTTTTTCAAGTAGAAACGGAAACAGCGTCTTTACTTGTAAAATATGCTTTTTGTACTCATAGGAACGTAAGAGCCTGTTGTCGGAGGGATAAAAATGAGAATTATTATTATTTTTTCTTTCTTTCGTTTTTTATTCTACCGCTTGTTGTTGTGTGCCTTTTGAAAGGAAAAAAAGACCAGAAGGATTTTATTACGATACGCTTTAAAGTTTTCAAAGGTTGTGCAAAACGGTCCTGCTTCGCAGCATTTTTGTGGCTGTAAAACCACGGGGTACTCTCGTAATTTTCAGGGAAAGTACTAAAATTTTCTCCCCTATAGCCAGTCAAAGTCACATTGTGTAACGCCCCGCTTTGGTGTGTTCAAGTTCCCGATATTGTACGACACCGACGCACCAAACGCCGTTTCTCACTAATTGTTCGTCGTGTTGTATACCGTTAGTTTGCTTATACACTCTCCAGCCTTTTTATTTCTTCCTCATTCGCAACGGCGATAAACCATTGCGCGACCGCAAACTTTTACGATCTCTTGCTGTTAGATTATTTGCGGAATTTTCATTATTATTTCAAATATGCACTGTGCCTTTTTACAACTGTCAAGCAATAATATATTTCATTTGTTTTATCATATTTTTATATATTTTTTTTTTTATTCATTCATTTATTATTTCGAAGTGTAAAAAATTTCAAACGTTTGGAAAATTTTCGTCAAAAACTCCTATAGATCCATTTTCGTAACTCCAGTCGACGATATTACGAACAATAAATTAATGAAAAACTTTCCGAACTTCCATTATGACGGAAAATATTTCAATTTTGAAAATTCGCTACGAAACATTTGACCTTTGACATTTTTCTTTCATCCCCAAACCGTTTTGATGCTTAATTTATGATGAAATACAATTAGAGTTTTTCGAGTGACAGGTTTTTCATTTGTGTCGAAATTTCTCGAAACAGGATTCTATGAATCTTTGTATGTACATTCCAGCCGATAAAATATAAAGCCAAAAAGGGTTGATGGCAAAGGGGTTTCTTGTCAACATTGGTTGACTTTGATGGACTGAAAGTGATGAAATATTTCTCCATCATCAAACAAGTTTCCCTTCCACAATTTTCACCGATTCCTAAGACTCTGTTTTGACAATCGTTTATGATAAAGAATGTAACATGAATTTATCAACACATAAACGTGAAGCAGGTTATGTTATTCTTTTGATAGACCTTCGAAACACATTTCAGATTGCAGCCCAATAAAAGTGATGACAAGTAAAGAGTTTCTTGTCACCATTTTTGTGGTTGGATATTTTTTTCTAGACACTTTGAACCGATGAAACGATGAACAGTTTCTCGAAATATTCTTCTTGTAGATAGTGACGTTGTTGAAAATCAGGAAAAATTACACCGTCCTCTGGGATACTGAGCTATATGTAGAAGTTCATGCATCGAACGTGGAGGATCATGCATGTTGTGTTGGTCGAAGAGCACATTCGATGCTCTGCAAAAGTGACAAGCGAATCGTGACTCTAATTAAAAGGCTCGGTTTTGTAATCGATGTTTTCTCAACGAATGTACTTCTGTACTTTTGTTTGTTTTTAATACGACGAGTATGTATGAGAACTGTATATTTGTGTAGGTGATAACAAATGAATAAATAAAAACCATCAACCCTCGATATTTTTGGTAGACCTGCCTTTTTTTAAATGGGATTCGATCAGAAACGAATATGTTCAGGAATCAAATGATTCTCTGGTTACAAGGTTCGTTACCTACGTTCGTTTTGTTTCGTCGTTCGAGTATTCGAAATCATAGTAATCCAATTGTGAAAGGGACACATGCGAGTATAAATGCGACGTCAAATTGGAAATTTTTGCATCTAGTGTACACAACTCTCCCTTTGTTCACGTGGACGCATGTAATTTCGATGAAAATTAAATCCCCGCATTTTACCGAGTCTCTATTGTTGTAGCAATCGTTCGATGCATTCGTGCAACTAATTATTTTTACTATTTTTTTTCGTGGAAAAAAGAGTTTGCGTCATTGATCGATGTAAACAATGAAAATGTACCTTTTTTTGAAAGATTTTGGATCTCGAATCTGCCCCGAAATGTGGGCTGAACATTTTTAATGATTTGGTATGAATTTGAATGAAAAAATGTATGTTTTTTTTCGTAGAAACATCGAAAGAGTTATATTTTTATATTTTTTAATTACAAAACATATTTTTACATGTGAACCGCAATGTTTATAATCCCTTTGATTTAATAAATCCATCATGAGTTTGACGATTGAGAAAAAGTGTAAAGCGCACGATACGTTTTATTCAGGCATTCGTAATACTCAAAGGGTAAATAAAAAGAGTTGCAAGTACTACAAAATTGGAATAGCTGAGCCTGTCACGCCAGTTTCGATCCATGTACAGTTACGATGAAAATATATTCATATTATTTCAATTTTTTATACATTTCTACTTTAGCTTTCAAATACGTCCAACGTTCATTTGATATTTCGTTCCATAGCATTCGTGCAAAATATTTCAGCGGTAAAAATATCATGAATGCTGCGGGGCTTTTTGATTTAGAAGAGAAAATAAAAAAAAAAACATTTTTTTTCACTGTTAAGCGCTGAGTTTTATATTTTTTCTCAATTGAACGTTTTTTTTGAGCTCTTGGGGTCATATTTTTTTTACATTCTTTTTAAAGTAATCTCTTTTACGGCGTCCATTTCAATATCTCTTCATAACAATCCGGTTGCATGCCGAAAGTTCAAACACGAGCATACACACATTTATTTTATTTTCATCAAATCAAACCCTTTACGCATGGTCGTTTGAAAAGAAAAAAATTCTTATTGTAAAATACGCACGCTTTTTCAGTATTTTTTTCATTTTCCCATTGAATTTGTTTGTTGACAACTCCGCTATTTTGTTAGACTGTATATTTCCAGGGATACTTCGGTTTGTTGAGAAACTTCGATTATTTTTCTGTTCGGTGCACCTGTACCAAGTGCATTGCACACGTGCTCGTAAAAACTTGCTGTATTATCCTGTCGAATAGCGAATATCATATTTCGAATCCAAAAATCTTTCCACACATATATTTATATATAGATTAGACTGGGCCAAAAAAAATGACTATTTTTTTTTTTGAAATGGCTATCGAGAATATCATTCAGGATGACAAAAAAAGAATTTCCTGAAAGTTTGAGCCCGTAATAAAATTTTTTAGAGGTCTATCATCGCTATTTTTTATTTTTACTCATGATCGGATGTTTGACGTCAGAACTGTCAAAACATTAGAGTGAAAGAATTTCAATTATGCTTATTTCTATATAAAATCGAATTCCCTACAAAAAAGGTCTGATTGAAAATTTTCGCCAGACAAGCGGTTTCCGAGTAATTGAGCTTAATAAATCGGTATGTTTTTTCCATTTAACCTTTTTACTTTGGGATTTTGTAACTAACGAATCAATGAGTTTCCAAAATAGGTAATGACGGATTCTTAAAGGAAATTTTATTTCCTACAAAAAAGGTCTCTTAATATTTTAGCCTTAATTTACTCCTTCAAAAGTTATTCACGATTAAAATCGAAGAAAAAATGGAAATCTCAAGTTTTTCGTTCTTAACTCCATTTTTTTCACTTAACGGAACAAATTGACTTTTTCGATCATAATTAATCATTATTCGTAATAAATCTCTCAATGTTTATCATTGTTCTAAGAATTTTATTACAAAAATATATAAATTTCACAATAAATTTAAATTTCTTCTTGCTTTTCTGATCATTTCCCAACAATAACATAGTTCTACTGTCTCAAAATAATTTTTAAGTAAATAATTAATCAGTTTCTCTATTAAAAACGATTTATTCATAATATTTTATACATTTATATGGATGAAAAACCAGATTATGGCTACTTAATTAATAATAACAATTATAATTCATATTTCATAATAAATCTATAGGATTTTATAGTTTAACAATCATAATCAACTACTAATAATAACATCTCATTATATTAAGGTGTTTTTATTGCAGTTCGGGTACTTTTTTCGATTCTCACTAATGACTAGTAGTAAGTACTGAAGTTGCTCTTCGTTTTTCGTTTTATTTATCTATGCGAATTCGTGTATATTAGTAAATATAATAATTCACAAATGTATAAAATATAAGAGATAAATAATTTTCAACAGTAAAACTAAATAATTGTTCACTCAAAAATTATTTTGAGACAGTAGAACTATGTTATCGTTGAGAAATGATTAGAAAAGCAAAAATAAATTTAAATTTATTGTGAAATTTATATATTTTTGTAATAAAATTCTAGGAACGATGATAAACATTCAGAGATTTATTACGAATAATGATTAATTATGATAGAAAAAGTCAATTTGTTACGTTAAGTGAAAAGAATGGAATTAAGAGCGAAAAACTTGAGATTTTCATTTTTTCTTCGATTTTAATCGTGAATAACTTTTGAAGGAGTAAATTTAAGCTAAAATATTAAGAGACCTTTTTTGTAGGAAACAAAATTTCCTTTAAGAATCCGTTATTACCTTTTTTTGGAAATTCATTGATTCGTTAGTTACAAAATCCCAAAGTAAAAAGGTCAAATCGAAAAAACATACCGATTTATTAAGCTCAATTACTCGGAAACCGCTTGTCTGGCGAAAATTTTCAATCAGAACTTTTTTGTAGGGAATTCGATTTTATATAGAAATAAGTATAATTGAAATTCTTTCACTCTAATGTTTTGGCAGTTCTGACTTCAAACATCCGATCATGAATAAAAATAAAAAATAGCGATGATAGACCTCTAAAAAATTTTATTACGGGCTCAAACTTTCAGGAAATTCTTTTTTTGTCATCCTGAATGATATTCTCGATAGCCATTTCAAAAAAAAAATAGTCATTTTTTTTGGCCCAGTCTAATATAGATATATGTATAAATTGGGGTGTTTTTAATGACGGTGAAAATTTAAAGCCGAGAGTACGGCTGTCGAGTGGAGAAAACGTTGGAAAATTACCGGCTTCTTCGGTGGTGAGGTTTGCGGTTGTCGAGCGAGCATCCTCTCCCTCGCTCCCAACCTCCACGAGTGCGGAAAACGATGGCAATTTTCATACGAAGGTGCTAGCACACGCTAGCAAAGAATCGGTAAAAGAGAGGAAGAGAGAAAGAGAGATGTAGAGTTAGGAAGGAAAGAATGAGAGAGAGAGAGAGAGAGAGAGAGAGAGAGAGAGAGAGAGAGAGAGAGAGAGAGAGAGAGAGAGAGAGAGAGAGAGAGAGAGAGAGAGAGAGAGAGAGAGAGAGAGAGAGAGAGAGAGAGAGAGAGAGAGAGTAAGAAAGGGGTGGGGTGGCGATAAGGTGGGTCAGGTGTAGTAGCGCAGGGTTGATGGTAGTCGGAGGTAGTAGTTTTCTCCCTTTTGCTCCGAATTACCGTGCTTTTATAAAGCCGAACACTATAGCAAGAGTTAAGAGTTTGTGTTAAGTGTGTGTGGTTTTACGAGGGCTTAAAAAATCCGATTTTTTTCGTACTACCAAAACAGCATATACGCGTAGAGAAAAAGGAGTTTAACGAATGGGATGCAGTTCCAAAACTTTCGGAGCTAATTCGGGAATAATGTTGATTTTGGCGATCGATACGATTTATTTGTATTAATTAAACGTTCGATTATCGTTAATCCGTTGATGGATGGCGTAGAACATGTGAATTTGAATGAGGGGTTCATCAAATCAATTAGATTGAAAAGTTGTTGATTCAATTTCCTAAATTTTTCAAGTTCCTTCAATTTTTGAGCGATCTTCTTTTGGCTAAAAATAAAGAGACACAATTTTGTCAATCATTCCTGATGACATTGGCTGATTGAAATATTTTTTATGGTAATTATGTTATCTGCCCATGTTTCCAAGAGTATTTTTAAAACACAAAGTCGTTATACGCTGGAAAGCCACGTTCTTGCAAGAGTATATTCGGAAAACGTCAAAGTCGTACTTTATTTAGAGAAACGTGTCAAACTCGATTCTGCATCCTGTCTCCTAAGCCCACCTTTTCCTTGTCGATAACAGAACGCGGCTTTCCACGTAAAATTACGAAAATATTCTACCATCCCTGGGGAACTTTACCCTGGGAAAAGAGAAAAGTACTTTCGTACAAGTCCTAAAAACATTTCATGCTTTCTCAATATTTCAGATGTTGCAAAGTGTGCGCTCGTGTCGAGGGCGAACCTTGCGGTGGACTGTTCGGCTTTTCCGGAAGCTGCGCGCCTGGTCTGCAGTGCGTCATTAAAAATCTCCTTCATCATACAAAAGAGGTCGACGAGGGAACATGTTCGAGTGAGTACTCTACACTTTTTTTCCCCTCGTAATGATTGCTAATACGTGTGATGAGCAATTACCATCTCTAGAACTTATCACAAGGCCTCAAGTCCCGTTGGGCTTTAAACATTCTGGGCTATTTAGTTTAATCTTCATACAAATTTAAATCTTCCACGGTGAATTTTCCCCCTAACGTCGTAATAAACTCGTATTATTGAATATATTTCCTGAAATCTGTTCATTAAGCACAACTTTGACTTTTATCGAAGCCAACATAGAAATCTACCAAATTTGGAAGGAAATTCTGAACACGGGAAATTATTTAGGCAGAACTCAAATTTCTCATTTATTTTTAGCTCAAACTATACAATCAAACACTAGAGAAAATACTGTAAATAATAATGAATTAATCAAAAACCAGTTCAATTATAATCTCAATATCTTCCTAATTTTCTATGGTTCTTGTGATTATCCTGGTAATTTATAAATGTAATGCAGAACAGTTACAAGGGTTGTCTTAAAGACTCATTCGTTGATGATTAGACGGGCGGATTGTTTTTTTTTTATCTATCGTATCTACACCCTCGATTCTATTGCTACTTAGATTTTTCCGTGGGGCAGCACGCGCTGGTGAGTTATAAGAAACGATCGACGGGGTCCCGCAAACGGTAGAAACTTTTATGGCCACAGGCCAAACGACTCTGGGCGAAGGTCGAACTAACTCTCGTTCTCTCTCTCTCTCTCTCTCTCTCTCTCTCTCTCTCTCTCTCTCTTTCTCTATCTCCATCTCCATCTCTCTTTTTTCCTCTTTCGCATCTTCCAATCTTCCATCAACCACTTTCCCTCTGTAAACACATCTAACCTTTACGCTACCTCGCAAATACGGGACAATGGTTCTTACGGTTAACTTGACAATAACGATGTTGTATCTTGAAGCTTCGGAGATATTACCGTAAAAGAGTTTTCGATTACGAACAGAACGCCAAACTATATACAAAAGCTTGATGCTATCTGTGATAAAAGGTAGAACAACGAATACCGAAAGGTGAACATTAAAAATAGGATTGGATGCAGTACGTGAATTACTTCTGTGTTCCTGGGATCACACTTTTTACAAGCGATGTAACGCAGCTATTTCCGGGTGTCAAAATGAGCAATCAATTCGTAAATATCTCAAAAATATGATTAAAAATTGGCATTAAAA
The DNA here is from genome assembly GCA_963989365.1 of Rhimphoctona megacephalus. Classification (NCBI taxonomy): domain Eukaryota; kingdom Metazoa; phylum Arthropoda; class Insecta; order Hymenoptera; family Ichneumonidae; genus Rhimphoctona; species Rhimphoctona megacephalus. The sequence goes on from OZ022421.1 coordinate 21,785,179, forward strand.
AAACGTCCAAATTAAGAACTTTACATCCTCAATGGAGTAAAAATAAATAAAAACTTGTCTTATAATAACGAGATTTTCACAAACACAAAATAAACTGCAATTTGTCAGTTTCTAATTTGCACGTTTTTGTTTCTTACTTACAAACTTCTCTTTTAATGGAATCAGTTTGAAACGATATCACGGGTTACATGCGTTACATCTCGGATATATTCAGAAAATGTTTAAGAAGTGGGAATTTTGAGAGAAAATCCTGCAGATGCAGGCGTGCTTGAAATGAGGTTTGAACGAGTGTACGTAACGAGGACATCGTCAGGTGCCTGAAATTTTCAGGTTAAGGAGTGGTTTCAATTTGCTGCTTAATAGAAGGTTTCGAAGTTTCTGTATATTGATTCTGACAGTTGTATAAACGATATAAAATTCTACGGTTTACCTATTGCATCCTTGTATTACGTTGTGCGGCGAGCCAGCAACCAATTCCCTGCTTTTCTGCCGAATTCAATCTCGTTCAATGAAAAGAGGACCGTGTTGTGAAGAACATACCAACGTCGATGATCTGGCCTCGAATTTACTCGCTGTAAGTTCCGGTCCCTCTGCTCTCAGTCCTAAGTCCTTCAGGATTCCCATTCGTCTAGGGATATAAAGAAACTAAACCCACAAGAAGAACCACATTGGATCGGTTCCTAGTACTGAATGAACCTATCCAATCACTATCCAAATGTGTCTTTTGCCCTGATACTCAATTTCCGATTAGTCAGTCTACCAATCTCGAAAATTGTTAGTTTCTAGTAATAGATGTGTGAGAAATCGTCCAATGAGTTTGTGGCAAAAAGAATTTTCTTGTAGCAAAACTCGGCCTGATTTACTTTATCCAAAAACAATTGACATCTAAATAAATACCTTCTCTCGAGCTTTTCTAATTTCTACACTTCCAATTAAAAATACTTTGCCAACAAACTGAAATCTTTTTGCTTACCCAAATGGCACAGTTTTATTGCTGTCTTACGTCAAACAAAATTTCGATGAAATCACTATGCGAAGGCTTTTTAATTAAGCAATAATAGACAAACAATTGTTTTCGTTTTTTCGAGACTATTCGTAGACAAATCGATTTTATCTCGTCGAAGAACATTTCCAAGTGATTCAATGAATTCTTAACCTCTTCGTATGTTTTTTTTTATACCGTGAAATTGGGCTCATGCTTAATTGAATTCAGATTAAGTATTCTGTACTCGAAGCTATTCACGCTACCAATCGATAAACGTATTCTCAGTTCATTCGTCGGTTTGGTCCTGGCCAACATGATAAAAGTATCATGGTTTTTATAGTACCTTTTCTTATCATATATTCTGTCGAGTTGGTTAAATTCCACGTTTTTAATATTTTAGTGTCAAGAAAATTACGATTTTATATACATATTCAATGTATAAAAGTATTTTAGTGACGAGAAATTTTCCACTAGGTGTAAAAACAGCTAATGCAATAAACCTTTATTTTTGTCAGACAAGAGTCACCTTTCTCGCTGGGCACACTCAGGTTGAAGGGAATTTTTCATATTTCCCAGTTTTCGAGATGACGAATGACCTCAAGTTTGTGAACGTTTCCATTCCTTTGTAACGAGAGTGTACACACTACGAGCATTTAGGTGTTAAAATGAACTGAACAAACATTCCGGATAGTTCCCTCTCTTCTATTTCCATTTCGCTTCATTTTTACCGGGATGCATGATGGCACAGGCTCGCTCTTTTTTATCAATCTTTCTGACACTTGCATTCACTAACTTCTAATATTATAACGTCTACCTTGCACCTCACTTTTTCATGTTCTCATCCTCACTTTTCGTACCTTCCTGCTTTTCACTCTGGCGTAGCATCTTTTCCTTGCAGTCAAAGCGTGTATACATTTAAATTGATACGTGCCCTCAACTCGAGCGTCATGTCGAGCTATCCGAAGAGGAACTACCATTGTAGAAAACCCACCGGATCCCATACCTGCGTCCATCTGCTCTGTATTCATGGAATATTATGGAACAAATTAGTTTAGCTCGTGGATATTTACATTGTTGGAGCCCATTGGTGAAGCTGCTGAATGGCGAAGACTCTCTGTTGCGTATATACGTGCTACATCCCATCTTCCTTATTTTTATTTCATGCACACAGGAGTATGCATGATGTTGGGGTCGACTGCATTAAGCGCATATGTATGATGGAGCTCTTATGAATGTACACTTTCCATTTTCATCACATATAAATAAAATGGTTACCGAAAATGTCTAAGTTCGTAAACGAGGCTATTAACTATAGTTGCTGTTAAGTTATATTTGCAGCAAACTGAAACCGTAATCTGCGAGGTATTTTCTCTTTCCTACTCCAACCGACTTGGATGCTTCCCAAAAATATTCTCTGCTCCAACATCCTTCCATTTTACACTCTATGCCCCAGGTGAACATGTTCATACCATATTTCTATACACACGTCTGTTAAGAGAAATTAACACCATCTTGCGTACGATTCGTTATGTGATATAGTTGCACGAGTCAAGTGGCATGGCTGGTCTGGTTTCAACGAAGCGTGTAACCTCGTGGAATTCTCATCTTTCATCATCTTTTTAAGCCTTTTTTTTTTTGAAACCTCTCTTTCGTCCAGTTTTGTAGTACTCTTACGTAAGCATCGTTTTTCGAAGCTTTTGCATATGCAGCCCTCTTCGGAAAAGTAGAAACAGGACAAGGATGAGGCCAAAGAGCTTTTTCACCTAATCCTCTGCATCTCACGCTCTCTCATCCTCCTACTTCAGTATGACCCGCTTACGAAAACGTTCCTATATATTCGTTTGTATATCTCAAGAAAGTATACACACAAGTACGTATATATTTCGTTGTTGCCGGAGTTTTCCTTTTGGAGACGTGAAATATTCATGCTTGTAAGAGAAGAGTAACTACAAGTCACCCCTGCATCATTTCAGTTATCTCAACTAGACAGACTATAATTTTCTTGCCACTTTGGCTTACCTCTTCCGTATATATTCGGCTCGTCAGTCAGAGTATAACTGTGAAAATATTGCGATCGTTTACAGCGTTTTAAGAGATACGGAAACTCTCAAGATCTTTACGCTTCAAGAAAACTGACAACTTTTGCCTTGATCTGTAGTCCTCTAGAAAAATTCATCTCCGTATTACATTTTCACGGGTGTTTATTTCATTTTTTCCAAATTAATATATACATTTTGTATGAAACTTCACAGAATGCCTTTGCAAACTGAAAAACTTTCTTTAACTCTTATATTTTTTACACGACTAATTACGATTTGACGCATCAATAATTAAACGATCGTCTTTTTCGATGTAAGTTGGTTAGGATTATCAAAATGAAAAAGTGCCGACTACCTCAGGTGTGAATTTCACATCTGGCACAGTTAGCTTCTTGATGAAATAATCCAGCGATTTTTTTGACGTGAAGTTGTTAAAATTTGACTGAATCTCAACGAGACAACGTTATTATAGGGATATGCCAAGGATTTTAGCTGACAACAGCTACTCAATGCTGAAATTGAAAGCGAGAAGGAAATAGCATTGAAGAAAAAAAGAAGTTAAAGCTGTGTGAATTCGTAAGAAGTAGGCTTTTTTATTGCAACTGTTTTTTCGTCTGTAGAAAAACCCATAAGGGTTTATGATAATGTATTTTTCATTTCACACTCTATATGCTGGTTTTAGTCGACCCATACCAAGAATTTATACTCCCTCCCACTGTTATTATATACATTGGTGACTTTTTATTTTTTTTCTTCCAAGCGCAAACTTTCCAAAATACACTCAACCTTTTATACATGTTTTACGTTATTATCGTTTGTACACACATACTTCGCTATCGAAGCACGTTCGAGAAAACGATTTGAATATCTGATTACACCCTTAGGTAAGTCTGGGGGCTATCGATCGATATCAAAAGGAAAATATTATCGGCGTAACTTATTTTCCAACACCAGTTCGCTCTACCACCCCAAAGGTCTGAAGCAAACGAGCAGAGGGTAACGACTAAAGAAGGGGATATGAGGATGACGAGATTGATGATCGTCTCGTAAACAAGCAAACATCGGAAAACATATAGAACTATTTTATAACGACTTCATTTTTCGAGTATTTCTTTTTGCGATGAGTGATGAATAAATATAGGGAAATTCAAACTCGTATCATGTTCTCAGTGTGTGATTAACAGAAGTTGTCATAATTTTTGGTTTTCATCGTAATCACAAGTATTTTTAAAATGCATTTATTCTCTTTTACGTTCACAATGAAAATATTCACACCATACAAAGATCATTTATGAATAATCCTTTCAGTTCCAGGCTTGTTCATAATTTATAGAAAAATTCAATGAATAAAACATTTCGATTGTTTTCTCCTTTTCTTATTCAATTAAGGAGGTTGTATCGTTTCTCATGTAAAAATTATTTTCCAACTTTACACAATAAAATTTTGTAAATAGAAAGCTTAAGACAGTATTAAACTTCTGGCGGAATATGCCGATGATTCATCGTCTCAAAATTGAGATATTTATTGTTGAAGTTCGCGATTTTTTGAAAGCTTCCATAAGAGCCCATGTTAAACTTGTCATTTTCAACAATGAATATCTCAATTACCAGGCGGTGAAACCTCTCCAAATTTTTCACACATAATTAAATGCTGTTCAAGAAGATTCACGCCAAATTTCAATACATTAACTTGGAATAATCAAATATAATGTATTTTTCGTATGATGTCACATAAATATCGATACAACCGCCTTCAGCTAATTTAATATTTAAGCTATAATGCTATTGCAAACAAATAGATATTTTTACGTATGAAGATCATATTTTATTCAAACCAATTTAAGGATAGTATGTCAACCAGTATTCTTATATTAATTGATTTCCCAGCTCTATACTCGATTGACTTCTATCATTAATGGGGGTAAACTGAAACGGCTTCAAGTTCTTGAATATGCAAACTTGGCGAAATATATTTTTTTTCAAAATGTCACGTACGATAAAAGGAAAGTAAGCAAGAATAAGGAATATATGTGTCCGCGTATTTTATATTTTGACGACATTGAATCAATTTTATTCCCTCGTTGTCCTACTTTTCAAACTTTTGTCACGATGTATTTCTTCGTCGTACAGATTTTTCATTTTTTCAATACTTCGAAAAAGAAGCGTAAGACGAAATTGTATTACAATCACGAGATGAAACGTCGATTATGGAAATGAAAAGAGTTGTAAGAGAAAAACGAAAAATGTTGACGTTTACAAATAACACTGCATTAGGATGAAAGCGATGTCATTATTTTCTCTTTTCCAGATGAAAAAATATATTTTCAGCTTTTTTCCAAATAAGAAGAAAAAAATTATGTACTTTTTAGTATACACGAGTTTTTAAATAAATAAAGGGTTATAATTTAAAAAAATATTTGAAATTCTTGAATATGCAAACTTTCCTATCTGTTCGTTTCTCATTTGAGAGACTGGAAAAACATTGGCTACGGAGGAAAAAAACACTACCCTTTGCTTTTTCTGAAGAGAATTTTTATTTGAGAATAATCGCTGTGCTACGAGGGATTAAATATTTTTTTAGCTTTGCAACTCACGGTTTTTCTGTGTTTTGAATTAAGAACATTTTATTCAGGCTTCGACTATTTTAGCAAAATATTTATTTCGCAAAAATACATTGGTTTAAAAGTTAGATATTAAAGATTAACATATATATACGTTCTTGTTATGAAAACATAAAAATAGAGAGTAGTTTATCGTGTACATTCTTAACACAAACATGGCCGCTTCAATTAAGAGTAAAGAATTTAAGCAACGAAAAACCGTTCGTTGATGAAAAATTCAATATTTTTTTGATGAAAAATTCAATAATTTCAATATAAAAAAACAATTCGTGGAAAAATTCTAAAAACAGAAAGAGAATGTTGGAAATTATTCAATTTCGTTCGATCGAAGATATTGAAATTTCTAATTCAATTAAAGTTGCATGGCTCAACCGTTCCACTTTTTTCTCCAAATTCTGCCAAATTTTTTTACCGAATGGAATATCGGAGAATGAGAATAAAACAAGAGGAAACGTACAGATACATTGAGAAGGCTGATTGTTTATTTTTTATTTTTTTTATTTTTATAGAAATATGAAATTTTGCTTCGATTCGTGTTTTGTACGTGAAAAAATATACTGACTGAATTTTATTTTGCATGAAGAAACAAACTTTTCTCTAGCCAATGATTTCTCGCGTACTGTCCAACGTAACCATTGCAGCTTGTTCTCGTTTGTGCATATTGCACATTGAAGGGAAATGGGGGTTGGATGTTGTTGAAATATTCATAAGAAAGGCAGAAAAGCATAAGGGATATCTCCTGTTGAAATAGCGAGATGTCCACGAGTGCATATATGCATACAGGATATCGGTGGAGCAAATATTGTAAAAGTATCTTTCTATATGATACACATACATTTTGTAATACATGCACTGAGAAAAGAGATTTGTTGTTTAAGGGACAACACCACTGGGACGGCTTCAAAAAATCGATTTTTTGAAAACCATTTAAAAAAATCTAAAATACTTTTAAGATTAAAATGCCGTTGGACCCAGGTCGAAAAAATAATTATTTTCGTAGATATTGAATATTTTGTGGAGCGGTGCAGCGGTCCGCGACGCTCGGGGTCCCGCGCAGCTGGGCGCCTTAGGGTCGCCAGGTATTCTTCCCGCCTTTTTCGATGTTGACAAAATGAAGAAGGCAATTTGGGCAACTATCAAACATAAAATGTCCACAGACAGTGAGCCACAACATGACGATTGCCCGGAAGGAGTCGAGTCGTGGTGTTCGTGGCAGCGCGCGGTCGCAAATGGTGATATTTCTAAATATCGCCATAAACCGCCTCTTCCTCAGGAAATATTGGAGGCAATTCAGCCAATCTTCGAAAATTTGAGCAGGGACGATTTGCTGTAGCGTTGTTTGGGCGGCTATACGCAAAACAATAACGAAAGCTACAATAAATAAGTTTGGGCAATAGCCCCCAAGTGCCAGTCCGGAAGCAAAAAAATCATTGATATTGCAACTGATATCGCGGTATTAGTGTTCAATGATGGCCTGAGAAGTCTCATGAAAGTACTGGAGACGTTGGGGATAACCATCGGCCCAAATTGTTTCAACTTTTGCGTTGAGACCGACGCAGCGCGGATCCAGCTCGCGGAGCGCTCGCTCACGGACGCTGCAAAAGAAGCGAGAAAAGCCTTAACAAGTTCGAGGAAAGAATCAGGAGACAACGATTTGCTTCTTGAAGGCCAGCTATATGGTGCCGGCATCGCTGATTGAAGGTAAATAATTTTTTTTTTTCAATTTATAACATAAATTAACAAACCTAAAACTTTGAACGCGTTTTTCTCAAAACCACTTTTTTGAGTGCGGCACGCAGCAGAACTCGAGCAATTTTTATCCGATCGACTTCAAATTTTTACTGTATCAATAAAAGTAGATTATCTAGAGAAGTACATAGGATTTTTTCGATATCTCAATAATTATCAAAGTTATAGCCTATTTTCGACGAGAAATTTTGCTCAAAAATCATTCTTTAATTTCAAAGGCGTGCCTATTTTTTAAAAATCAATATTTTTCCAAATCCCTATGTACTTCTCTTCAAAATATCATATTATTAACGAAAACACTCGGTATTTTTTTTCAGATCGACGTTGAAGAGAGTTCTGCTGCGTGCCGCGAACCACTGCGGAGATGACGCGAGAGCTTCACCAGCGCCATCATGCGGCGTGAAAAATGTGAAAAAAATGTTTTTTGATACATTAATAAATAAGGAACAAAACCCAAAAAAAATTTTTCGAATATCTCTTTTTTCCCCACAAAAAAAAATTCTTGAAAAATGTGAAAAAAATAGGCGGTCACAGTGGTGTTGTCCGTTAAACAAAAATTTTGTTGAAATCATTTGACACGTTGATTTGTTTGTTCCAACCACTTAAATTACTGGCTCAAATAAATATAAGCTGCAGTAAAAGTATATTGATTTGAGCCAGCAATTTAAGTGATTGGAACAAACGAATCAACGTGTTGAACGATTTCAACAAAATTTTTTGTACAAACAACAAATTTTTTTTCTCACTGTGTCATAGATCTTTTTCGTATCGTCCCTGTGTCTCGAAGATATTATTTTAGAATAGCTCAAACTTTTGACACAAAAATTGCTATTGTTCTTCCTTGTTTTTCGAACATCCATTTTTCAAGACTTTTTTCTCTTTGTTTTGGAATATTTTAAAAACTTGGAGATCGATGATAATTACAAATGACGAATTTTTCTTTCTGAAGGTCTCGTATTCGAAAAAAAGTTCAATAAATGAAAAAAATATATTTGGAAATATCGGGAAAAGAAAATTTTAGGGCAAACTTATTCGTGTGAGGCTCGGTACGTGGTGGTTCGCTGACAGAATGTTTCTCAAGGCTTAGTGGTAACTTTATTTTTAAGACTTTACGATCGTGAAAAAGTAGCGATGAATTTTTCAAATATTTCGATAGAAAAATCTACTTTTATACTTGAAAAGCTTGAGACGCTTTTTTCAGTTCTATTTAACGATTGGCTAAAAAAAACGATGAGCATAATAAATATATTTATCTCAATTGCACGGTGTAACATTCGCGGATATTCCCGTGGCAATTTCCGAAGCTCGTTGACTTGAACGAGTGATCGTGTTCTCGAGAATGGCGTGAAAAATATCTGGATTTGTTACTCGGTATTCTTTGGAAAGGGAAAAATGGGAGGGATGGTTGAGAAAGGTATAAATCCACTGTACGAAGAAGAATTTGGGTGCACGGCTCGAAATGGATCTGGAGCGAAACGGGGAGAGGAGGACCATTCACGTTGGATGGGCGAGATGAAGGTTGAGCGATTGGATTCGACGTCTATTTCACAAAGGGATGGGGGAGAAGGAAAGAAAAGATTTGGAGGCGAAAAAAAAGAAAGGATAAAAAAAAACGAATGAAATGGAGATTCGAACGATTTTATCGTAAACGAGAGTTGGGGGAGATGTCGAAATCCTTGCGACTAAATATATACACGTATATTCCTACGAGAGCACTCCAACTGTAGCCTATTTTTACTGGCAGTGAGTGTAGGAAATTCCGTTGCTATTCTAGTTATATATAAAAACCGAGGATAGTACTGTAATAACGTAATCCTCCTAGAATTGAAACGAATTTAAAACGAGAGGGGATTTTTTGGAATCGTCAAATATGCAAAACGTAGCTTAGCAAAAGGAAGAAAGATGCTTCCATATTCTTTCTAGGAGTTTATTTTTTATTTTATAATATTGTTTTCTCAGGTGAAACTCTCCTTTACATTGGCCAAGTAATTAAAGTAACAAAGTATTGTTATAAATTTGTTGGTATTTCGAAATTTTCAACAAATTAATAATAATAATGAGAACTTTTGACTTTATTTAACAAAAACTACCAGATATTCCATACTAATTAACAACTAATTGATAACTCGTCAATGTACGGCCTAAATATAAAAGAACATGAGACTTTTCGACTCGGAATTTGGTCCTGGACTTGAGTTTACCGTGTTGAACTATCTGTGGTGGAATTCCCTATGTGTATGTATTGATTTATGTGTAAGAAAAGAATAATGGACGGTATTATTGCGTAGAGAAGCACATCAGCACTAGTAGGACTCGTTTTTTCAATGTCGCGAGCCAACAATTCTTTTCAACACTTTCACACTGCTCGTGAACTTGCCCCATGCTTGGGGCAAGTCGAAAGCGCGGAGGAATTCTCGTATGCACAACTATATGTCCGAAGCCTCATAGTCATTTTAGCATCAACTTTTTTTTAGGATGTTTTTTTAAACTTCTTCATTGAGCGAGGAAAAGTAATTATTCGGATGAACACAATAAATGCGATGTTTATTAATCCACATGAAAACTGGACTTTTGATCTTTTTCGTCTAGATTAAACTGTTCGATATGAGTTGCAAGATTCGTGTATTAATTAAATTTTCTATGGAAACAAGAAATATTTTCGTGAGACTGAAAGTAGCCCTTAATTCTGGGTTAAGGGATTTTCTATCTTTTTCCGGCGCTATGAGTAGGAATGAAGTATTCCGTGAACTTTCATTTTTCTCGTGATAAACAGCGAAAGATAACGAAACGAAAAAGAGAAAATACAGGATGAAAAAGAACGCGGATATACTTTTGTGTATCATACAAAGAGTCAGTCCCAAAAAACCTTGGTAATCCGGGAAGAAAAGCTTTGGGTTTACCCGCGAGGGATCGCGGAATATAGACTAAAAGGTTGTCCCTTTTGTGGCGAAGTTAACTTACCGAGCATGATCCGTTGGGATAGCGGGAGTTTGTCAATTATTTTTTATGACTAGCTCACTCTCTTTGCGGTTCTCTAGTTTTCCGTTCTATATTCGGGCTAATAGTGTACGGGGGAAACGTTGCAGAAACGGGAAAACGAGGCTCTCGTCAGTGAGGCCAAAGCAGGATTTGAGAGAAGAGAGCAGAGATGGGGAAAACACGAAACGTAATTGCATATTTGCATTTTTATCACGGTACTCGTGAGAGGAATGTACGCGAATTTCAGTGGGTGACGAAGCACTCGTTCCCTTTTTTTCTCTTTCTCTTCTCTTTCTATCACGTTGCGTCGATACAAATTGGCGGCAAATTGTGGTACATACGTGGGGTCCTAAATTTTATTTGCCAGCTTTATGACGTACAATTGAACATCAGTGGTGAGTGACACACGAGAAAAAAATTATTCGTCTCTCGACCCCGCCACTATAACGAACGAGAATTTTACACTATCCACACGACACCCTTCGTCATTTTTTAACGTTATTATTTATATTCAATTGGCCTCGGCGTAAACCAACATGAGTCAAAATTGAATACGTCAGTTGTTTTCACTCACCACTTCAAATTTGTCAATTTTCACTAATTCGTTAAATTCGTTGAAATTTCGAAACGACGAGAATAATTATGTGACGAAAGTACGTGAATTGAAAGCTGCACTGTCATTTTTTTTTTCATATCTTACATAACATTAAAGCTTGTTTAAGTCGTCCATTTTACTGATTACCTTTTGACAAGAATACTAACATATCCCGTTCGAGAAATAAATAATTAAATATAAAAAAGTTGATGAATATGAAAAATGTACAAGAGGAAAAGTATCGTCATGGGAGCAGGAAAGTGTTCCTATCGTTCGTTATACGTGAGTTTCTGTTCACCTCGATCCTGAAATTGAGCCGAATTCACCGTGGATACTTCGGTGTATACATCCAGACCGATTATTTTCTCCCTTTTCATGTTCTCGTTTTACTCGCTACACATCCATTCACATACAATCTCATCTCCATCTCTTCCATTTCTCTCTCTCTCTCTCTCTCTCTCTCTCTCTCTCTCTCTCTCTCTCTCTCTCTACTTTTGTGTTGTACAACACGTCCAGTGCTTTCTGCGTAGAAAAAAAATTACCCGTACCCGGAAAGTTATCGTCCTATCGTCCGTTTTTTTCAATCGCACACTCGGTGTCCCAATCAGCAAGAGACGAAATTAGAACTTGATGTATAGAGACATCTACTGTTTGATTTCTGCACGAGCTATTTCTCCCATGTTTTTACAAAATCTAGGCTCAACTACGCCCTGAAGTTAGATACGGCGAAACCAATGGCGTATTTGACACAAACTCCGCGCGTAATTGAGGGTGTTTCGTTGAGCCAACTACGCCCGTAATTTGAGGTAAAACTTTGAATATTCAATAGAACCAAAATATCTTTTGAATAAAATTCAATAAATATTTGAAATAGTATCATCACATTGCTGGAGAAATGGGGAAAAGTTTTCAGTCAGTTGTATCAATCAAATTTGGATAAAGAAAGGACGGTGATGACCGTATTAGTGAAGTTAGAGTCTATTTTGCGCCGCAGTACTGCCGCGGTTTATATATATGTAGATGGCCCATTTTCCGAGAAATATTTTTCTAAGTATTGAATTTGGAGTTTTCTATGATTTTTATAATATATATAAAATGTAATAGTCTATTACTCGACTTCGGTATTACGCCATATCGTTGACGTTTGGCATCGTCGCATTATCGATGGCTGCTACCGATCCCATGCGCCTGACATATGATTGTTCGTAGTCTTGTTTATAACCTGTAAACATGGAGAACGCGAGTGCAAGAGAAGTGTTTGAAACGAGTGACGGGGTTGTAGGTCAAGTCCAGTGTATAGAGACAAAGGCAGATTTTGCCGAAAAAACATTAGAAAGTGGAAAGAAAACATTGCGAATGCAAATTATATGCGTCGCGTTGAGGTCAACTTTAATACGACTCCATCTGCGTTTCCAATCGACGGACGACGTATCGTCGAAATAAGTAAATTGGCTGAGGATATGTCGTGCAACAATTGTGACCTGCCAGTTTCCTTTCGTGATCTCGTTAAAGAATCTCAGCACGGTCTAATTTGTGCGGGTATCCGGCGTTGCCGCGTCTCGAGCAAGATGGTTGCTGTGACGTCACGAAAAGTCTCGCTCTCAAAATATTTCGGATTTTCTCGACTTTATTTCTCAATTTATGGCTTATTATTACGGTAAGGTTTCAAATTTAAGCTGCTTTATTGATTACAAAGATTCAATGAATTCGACCGTCAGTTTTTTTTAAGTGTGTCTTGGCTCTACGTAGCATGAAAAAATCGATATATGAGAGGACAGGCAGATTTTGTCGTTCACGCGTGATTAAGTCACGTACTTCAATAATTAATATCTCGGAAACTGTACGGTAAATCTTGTGGAATCTTTACATACGCATGCATAGATGTCTCGACAATACTATAAAAAAAAAATAGGACTGTTATCTTGGAGACGATCCAATCACTGAACCTCCTTAAATGAATTGCATTGTGTAATCAAAACGTACAATGATTGTAGGAACAATTATTATTTTGAAATGACTAAGAAATATATGAATTTTTTTCTATATATATATTTTTATAAATATTTTGTATTTGATATTTTTGATTTTATATTTTGCGACTTTCAATAGTGTATACGATTGACTGATTTTTAGGCCCTCTTCTCTCTCGTAAGAGAGCCTATCCTGACATGATATGATGTGACAAAACCTCTTTATATCAGCGTACTTTAATTGTACGATAAGTAACGATTGCCTTATTAAACAAGGGCTCCGTTTTCTCGACGACCATCGGTCGAAGTGATCGCTATTTGATTAATTAATGTCTGAGTCTTATGGACACACGGGCGGTGCAATGCTTACGCGAGAGCGCTCCGCCCGTGGCCCTCTAACGGATTTCTGTCACACCAGAAATCCAGCCAGGGAATAAGGCTGTCGGGTTTCAATACATATAATTCGTGTTAAACAAAACTTATTGTTTGCGCAACGAAATTTTAGTAATTTTAGCAAAAGGTTTATTTGTTTGAATAGTAACAAAAGATTTCATCTAAATTACTACTTGATAATTAGCTTAATTACAAATTATATTCCGTTGATCTACGATGTCATTGAATTCAATTCACGTAGAGAAATTTATTCGATGCTATTATTTTATTAAGTCACGGACAAACCGTATAGAATTCAATCTCCGTGTGATTATTTCAAATTCAATTGATTCTGTATCTCAAATTTCTTTTCTTTTTTTCAATCCAACCATATATTGCAGTTGCATCACATGAAACTCAACTCAAATAAATTAAAATTTAGCGACAAAATCGTGGCGTAGTTGTTCCAACGACATAACTTTCAATGGATCAATTACCGAATGATTAACAAACGTAATATGACTATTAGTGCAACGAGAATCGTCCAACCTTATCGCGTAGTTGGCAATACTTTAATTTTTTTTTTCAGTGTATGTACATCTATAAATATACAAAGAAAAATATCATCGTCAACGAAACATTCCAAGATAACTTTTAGCCTATTGCTAAACTTCATAAATTGCGTAAAATCTTTTATTTGGAAGATTGCAAACGTAATATTGAGGAAAAACAATTTTATTCACTTATTTCGTTACTATTATTTAATCTTTTGGGTAAAGGAGTTAAAATAATGAGATTAATTACGTGTTGAATATTTTTTATTGCAAAGAATGGTGGCCATCTTTTGATTAGTATAAAAATTAGTGTGATTGGATCTGCTGTTTTCTATAAAAGACCATAAAAAATAGACGAACCCATAACTGTTAATTTTACATAGATCAGCCTATATATAAAGTGCAGAGTTTTATTTTGGTTTGGATGAAAAATATATATTGAATATTGACTACGAAAAGGACTCAGCCTGGATAACTTGGCGTGTTGTAGCACATAAGTTCTGCCCTTTTGAGTTTTTCGATCTTGATACGTGTACCTGAACGTAAAGGCATGTGTTTCGAAGCAATGCTGCTGAGATCGATGAGTTACAGGGAACAGCAAAAACCCCAATTGCTCAATGTTCGATCGCACCACACACAAACACTCACACACTCTCTCTTACTCCTGACTTTGACGAATAATCCTGAACGACGTTGCAATCAAAGTTAGTTTTATTTTTGTGCATCGAAATTGCAACGCTGCAGTTTGGCTATAGCATTTTCATTTATTTTTTCATTTTCATTTATTTTTTTTCATTGCTCTTGTATTTTTTTTGTAAATGTGCGGAGATTACAATGGAGATCGATTACCATTACGAAAACTGGAACATTTTCCACAATTTTCAATTTAACTCAGTCGTTCTTTTTTTTTTTTTTACATAAAATGGCGATTTTTTGGGAAATTTAAATCGTCGATCGTACGGTGATGAATAAACTTCGACATTCTATTCTGAAGCAATAAACTGGTTCGAAATTTCTCAACGGTGAGTCGCTGAAATTATTGAACGAACCTCCACCGTGGGATTACCTCGATCCTCCCATTTTTAGAATTTATAAACTATTCCAAAATTCTGTTATTACTCGGATGAAATATCTCAGAGGAAAAGCTTCAATATTCTCGGTTAGGAAATCTCCACGAAATAAATTAACTTTCCATTAAACATAATACGTATATTGTGCTATTTTATAATGAAATGGACAGACCTTTATTTGCACCGTAATTAAACGTTTAACTTGGTTCCTATATTCTATTAATTATTGCAGTGAATAATGTGCAATTTGCAAATTTTCATACCTTCCATTGAAGGAAAATGCTTTCCAAGAAATCGCGATTTCATCATTTTTGTTTCATATTGATTTTTTTTCCCCCCCCACCATAATTTTATGTACTTTGATCGCATATTTCATTGTGGAAATAAATACATACATACATATACGATGTAACTTAAGTTTCGTAGTATTTTGGACTCGATTGATGGAAATTGACTCGCAGTACAATTTCGTTTGTGAAGTTGAACATTTATTTGAATAAAATAAAACGCTATTGCCAGATGAGTTTTGTGCTCACGGGCACAATTATCTCTCGCGGCCTGATTTGTAAATATCCACTGGGTAATTATGCCATTTGCAGACTTGTGCCTTTATCGATGTGGATAACAACATAATAATGTGCTCGTGTACATACGAAGGCTTATTATACACGATATGGAGTATACATTTGTGTGTTTATTAACAAAGTACAGTACATATAGGGGTCGAACCAAGTACATATGGCGAGCTATCAATTATTGGCAATCGGGTCTGTGATCAATGCGATACGAGTTCGCAAAACATACACCGTTTATATATTCGTGAACATGTACGTGTTTGCGATGTCGATAATTGACTTGGAGATTTCATCGATTCGATTGATTTCCCAAGAGATTTATAAATTTATCATTTTAATAGCCTTAATTTCGTATTCAATAAAAATCAATAGGATTCTCAACGCCAGCTGGTAGTGAGGTCCGTTATATTCCATTACAGATATTTGTTCTTGACAAATTCTATATCGAAATGGTCACTAAAAATAAATTTATGCTTCGAATCGTGCATGATCAAATCGTGCAAATTTTAGGGTCTGAAAATCAAAGTTTTCTTTCACCTTTTTAAAAAGGTTGATTTTGTTGTTTACTCTGGCTTCTATTTTCTACAAATTTGTTTTTTGTTTCCATTTTCGACAGAAATTCCCGGAAGATGGCGAAGACATTGTCCGCAGGGCTTAAAAATGTCCTCGTCAGGCTGCAATCTTATTGGCGAAGGAATGACCAACAATCCGGGAAAGGCGAAAACCGCCGGAAAATGTTCCTGCGGACCAGCTGTACTTTGGTGTCCAAGTGAACCACGACCTTACACGTACGAGACGCGACACGAGTGCATACTTAATCTTGTTGCAAAACTGACTTACGGTAAGTTCACAAATATTAAATAGAAATCAATGCAATGAAAATAATTGACAAATCGATATTTATATAATACAAAATTTTAAAAAAATGTTCTATCCAATTTTGCTTCATTTTTAATCCTCGAAGAGCACGAAAAAAACAGTTGAAAATTGATCTTTTTATAGCAATGTCTGCACAAATCGAGAGTAAATCTAGAATTATGCACTCTGAGGGTTGATGATCCCGAATTACAGTATTTTTTTCAACGCTGCTTCAAATTTGTATTTATTCAAAGTGGATGACATTTACATTACGGAGGTTAAAACATTATTTAATGGTATAACGCGATGTTTAATACAAAAGTGTAGTTGATAAGCCGTACAGTAAATTTTTCGCGTATGTTTTACGTGAATAATGGAAGAAATGAAGAAGAAGAAGAAGAAGCGATGGGCACGCGCTAATGAAAAGAAAATATAAATAGAAGGTTGAGGGGCCGGAGGCATGATGGGGGAAAACACGAAACAGGAGTAGTCATAGAGGCAAGTAGAGAATGAGAGAAGAAGGGGTTGAATGAGAGTGAGAGTTGGAAAAGATGAAGAAGTGGATGGGAATAGCATATACGAAGGGAGAAACTGGCAAGAAAGTAGAAGAAAAAAAAAGAAAAAAATACAAACAAAACGAAGTAAAAAATAATATGCGAGTAGGAAGAACGAACAGGTCGACTAAAGGTCTTGCGACGTGACACCCAACGTTAATGAGAAAAGGACACACAAGCACGCTAGAGTGGGGTTGTTTTTCAAGCCCGCGGTGCGATATTCTCATCGTCTGCGATATTGTCCTGCCTGTTGGCCACCTTTTTTTCATTCTTTTTATTTCTACCTGTCATTTTTTCCCATTCGCTTTTTTCCAAACTCTTTCCATTTTTCTCGTTTCTCTATTTTAGCTGATGAGAAAAAGAGCCCAAAAATGCGTTTCTCCCGTTGATTACGAATATATTTTCAAGCAAAAATCTTACCAACTGTAAATTTGTACCTAGCACAAACTTCCCATTAAGGCAGATGTTTATTTCGAATGCTCTGTGCCACCTGGTACGGATTCGTGAAGTATTCAATAAAAAATAGAAACCGAGGCTCCACAACATTATTGGAAAAATCTCTGAAGTGTGCTTTCCAGTCATTTTTATTTGAAACGTTGGAGTAGCAATCCTGTAAACCGAAGAAGTATTGTCCTACCTTTAAACCATTAGTTAGTCTACGAAGAGTTCAAAATTTATGCAATTTCTCATGCATTTTCAACGCAGTGCTTTCACTTTAACCAGGAGTTTATTGCCCTTTGCGAAAGTGCGAGATTTTTAATCGAGGTCGAAAATGATGCTTCGGAGTTTCCTTAAATTAACACACTGAGAAAAAAATTTTGTTTAAAAAGTCGATTATTTTGTTGAATACGACGAACAAAATATTATCGGATTACCAATAAAATTTTTTGTCATTTCAACAATTTCAACGGACTGCCAACAAAATATACCGGTGAAATATCAAAAAATTTGTTGTAATTCCAATAATATTTTGTTCGCCGTATTCAACAAAATAATCGGCTTTTTCAACAAATTTTATTTTCAGTGCATATTCTACCAATACACCAAACATTGCCAGCCTCCGGAAATGATATTTTTTTTGTATGTTTGCTCTGTTATAACGTTGTTATAACTCGATATCGTTTCTAGACGATGTTAAACATGAATGTGTGTACCGTTTCGAATATCTCGTTGCGGATCGTATCTTTCCTATACAGTAGCAATCATATACGGTTGTTCTCTAAGAGCGAATGCGCAAATTCAGCCCAGTCAACGAGCATTTTACCTTCGGGATGCCAACGACCATAGCATTGTCGTTCGTTGTTTGTCACGTAACTATCCATGTAAGGGCGTTTTCGTGTTCATGATTTAACGAGGTTTGCCGGCCAAGTAGGTACGGAACAAAAGTAGTTTGTTGGAATTGAAGCTTCTCGCCGCCAACCCTCGGCAGCCTCTCTCTTTCTCTTCCTTCGTTTCTTCACGACGTCCCCTCTGTTTGGCCAAGTTAAATTTGATTCGAACGGAAAAGTTTAATCGGGCTTCCACTTGGCTTTTGGTCCTCGTGTATCTCACGACCAAACCAGCCATGCCTGCCACACTTTCGAATAAGTTGTGCCCTCAAGCCTTATATACTTCTCACGTATATAAACGCCACGTTACATGTATAGATACGTGCGTACAGCCTGAAAGAATTATAAAGTTAATTTTATCCTAAAATGAAATACCGTAGAAAATACCGTGACTCTGGAACGAGGGGACACGCTAAATTATTGTATTTATTACTAATTGAGAATTTTTTTAAATTTAATACTTGCAACGAGACAAAGACATAATACAATTTTTGTAGTTGCACAAAACGACACAGCGACAACTCTGTCGAAAATTAACTCTATCAGGCAAATCTCTACCTGACCAAACTCTACTAAGGAAATTTCAACCAAGACTCTATCATTCCTCAACTCTCCCAAAATTTTTCTCTACCATAGGCATTCTCTACCAATAAACAATCTCTACCATAGACATCTCTACCACATCCTACTCTATCGACAAAAACTCTCCCAGGGAAATCTCCACCATGGTCAATCTCTACTGGAAAGACATCTCTACCAAGGGCAATCTCTATCATTAATGAAGATTCATCCTTGCTGCAGTAATGTAGATTATTACTTTCTTATTACTGTAGTATTACTTGTTTACTGCTTTTTTTACTTACTTACTTAGTACTTACTTACTTAACGGGAGAAACCAGTTTAGGAGGCCGAAATTTTTATGTTATTCGTGAATTTTTTTAACAGGGAAGGAATAATCAGAATTTGTTTAATCTTGGAGGATATTTTATTCATGTTTTGAAGTACACTTTGTAATTTTTTCAAGTCATTTCCACCGGAAATATTGGAGTTAGAAGCTGCTGTCCATGGACGACCGCCATCCGAGTTTTTTGCTGGTGGGCATTCCTGAAGTCACAATTTTTATCTGTAATTATTACAATTTTCTTTTTTCGTTAACAACATATTTCCTAAGAATATGAACCTAATTGTGATAAAAAAAGTTGAAAATTGCATGTTTTTGAGGTGTTTGAACTCAATGTCATGTTTTTATACCATGTTTTTTCACCTTTTTTGCATTAAAAAAAAATATTTTTAATAATAATATCATCCCAGAGTTAGGTTAATATAGATTGCAATTGAATAAAGAATATTCACACAAATTTTCAGAACAATTGGTCAATAACTTTTTGAGCTAGAATGCCCACCAATTGAAAAAAGTCGTCCATGGACAGCAGCTTCTAACTCCACTATTTCCGGCGGAAATGACTTGAAAAAATTACAAAGTATACTTCAAAACATGAATAAAATATCCTCCAAGTTTAAACAAATTCTGATTATTCCTTCCCTGTTAAAAAAAAATCACGAAAAACATCAAAATTTCGGCCTCCTAAACTGGTTTCTCCCGTTAATTACTGCAGTAATGTAGATGTAGACAATGGTAGAGATTGCCCTTGATAGAGATGTCTTTCCGGTAGAGATTGACCATGGTGGAGATTTCCCTGGAAGAATTTTTGTCGGTAGAGTAGGATGTGGTAGAGATGGGTTTGGTAGAGATGTCTACACTGTAAAAAATTTCCGTATGAAAATTAATACACATGTATAGGAAGTTTTTACGCAGATACCGTACATGAAAATTCAGATACGCTGAGGAAAATTGGGAGACGCGGTATTTTGATGATACGAGCACTGTTCAGTAAAATTAATATACTTGTGTATTTGAAAAATCATATACACGTAAGAAATGTTGACTTTGTGCATATTAAAAACACGAAACATCAACTAATATTACTATACAGGTATATTAAAGTTCATGTTACCGGCATAGTAATTTTCAGATTCAAGATTACTAAATTTCAGGCACCGTATAACGTTTTCGCATTACATATGTCTACGATATTTCTAGAAATGTATCATAAAATTTGGTGATCCTTTTTGAATATTAATATACGATTGAATATTAAATAAATTCAGCTATTATGAGTTTTTAAGGGGAATACATTAATTGGCGTACTATTGTGTTCGATTTTTTAAAGTTGAAGGTCGAAATCATGCAGACATCTCAAGAAATTAGTTAGAGTGACTTATCACCACTTGATGCCGTGGCAATCAAGTCGAGCAATTGTCGCCGTAAAATTTTTTATTATAATCTCAACATCTTGTGTTAAGTTTGGTGTTTACCATTTTCATGTTTTACACAATTTTCTTAGATTCGAGCGACTTGTATATATCCTCGTCCGAAGCATGTGCCTCCTATGAGAAAGTCGACGATCTGCGCCACGCGGTGGCCACAGCGCGAAGCACGGTGCCCACAGAGCGTTACGAATTTCCTACACTTGTGTATTAATTTTAATATTGAGATTCTTATAATTAATACATAGGCAAATGAATTTTAATACACGGATTTTTTTTTATACTGCAGGGTATATTAATTTTCATTCCCATTTTTGTACCGTATTTTTAAGAGATAGAGTTATGATGGGAAATAACATGTATCGTATTATTAACATTCATGTGTATCTTATTTTTCAGTCAACTGTCAAGAAAAGTGAAAATCATACTGTAATTTTAATACGTTGTTGATAGTAGATGAATTCATATACATTTGTATTAATTATCAATCAAACATATGATTTATTTCAATGCATATCCACAAAATTTTCAGATTTCATATGAATATTCAATGCTATGCATCTTAAATTTCACATCAGTAACCAAAATTTATATTCATATTTCAATTTTGGCATACGAGTGCAATAATTTTCATTTCATACACCCGGTTTGTAAATTTCATTTACCGTTGTATTGTAAAAGTACTGTAAATTTCATATATTTTTTAACAGTGTACGGTAGGGATTGCTTATTGGTAGAGAATGCCTATGGTAGAGAAAAATTTTGGGAGAGTTGAGGAATGATAGAGTTTCTCTCTTGATTGAAATTTCCTTGGTAGAATTGAGAGGTAGAGATTTGCCTGATAGAGATAATTTTTGACAGAGTTATCGCTGTGCCCACAAAACTAGCGTCCGCAATACGAGGTTTTTTTCAAAAATGTTAAAAATTATGGTATGGTCAAATTTTTCCATATAGCACGCAATTTTTCGATTTATTGTCCAAATGTTAGTCATTGAAATTGACCGAATTAGATAAAAGTTTTCATAAAAAAATAGTAAAAAATATTTGATCATCTTTGAAATTGAAATTTCACGTGATTCTAAGAATTTCGTATTGTACTTTCGTTTCTATGATTTTTAGTAAAATTTGCCAGAAAAAGCAAAATGATCAGAGACCGTTGAACGTAATTTAAAATCCTTAACATTTTCCTCCTTTTATTTGCGAGCGTATTAAAAAAAATCTCTTTTGAAAATTCAACTACGTTGATACATCCTGTGTGAAAAAGTGTTAAATTCTGTTTGCCAGCTAAGTATACGGTGTGTTCTTTTTTTTTTTTGTTTCACCGTTTGAAGGGAAAGTAGAAAACAGAAAGAAAGCACGCGTTGAGTAACGCGTACGTGGTAAAAGTACATTGTGAGGCAAAGCTCGTTATATCTACTTATATGAAAGCGATACAAATTGAAAGAGCTTCGAGGAAAAACGTTTTTGTTGAAAATATAAGTAAGCCGTTGTAACGGGAGCCGAAGGAGGATCAAAACGTGCAAGTAAAAGAGCCCTGAAAATCATACGCTCCACATTGTATACCTTTCGAAATAATTCAAGCTTTATCCGATGTACTTTTTTTGTAATTACGATTTTTTTGCAATTATGACTTTTTTGCGGATTGATGAAATCGTTTTGTAGCTCGTTTGCAATGAAAGGAATGGAGAATGAAATTTATGAAATGTGACTCAAAATGTCATACCGAAAAAGGTCTGTAAATAGCAGAGAGCAAAGGTTAATTACGTTTTTTAATTTCCGACTATAACTCGAATTTCTAAAAAGAACAAAAACAGGAGTTGCAGAACGAAACAACGAGAGAATTTCATCTCGTTGCGGCTTTTTCGTAATTTTTTTTCATAACTACAATATTCACCAAATTTAATTAAAGGACGAAATGTGTAAGCAGCCATTATCCAAATGAATAGATGAGCAGTAACGAGTTAGTAAACAACACATAAATGTTACATGAATAGTGTGATGAGTGAACAAAAGGTAGATATTTCAATGTAACGAGAGACACGATTCATCTTTCCTCGTAGCAAAGCTGCATTGGCTAACAGGGTGTAAGTGGATCCACGCCATATAAACGCTACACGTTACGTGAGCTCAATTCTCGGACGTCGAGAGGGCCAAGTTAGTTTCCACCGATTTGCAGTTTAACGTTGAATATGCAAATATCTCTGGACGAGGAAGGGAAAACTCCTACTCCTCTCTCTTTCAAACTCAACTCGAGCTGCTATATCGCGAGCGAAGAGTAACGTATATAGTAGAGTTGATGTTCATATATAAACGACTAATGTATACAGGGTGTCCCACCAAAGAAATTCTAATATTATAGCTTTCAATTCATTCAGGATCAAATTCTAAATGAAAAAGAATAAAATTCTTTTTTTTAATCAAATTCTCCTTTACGAGTTATTAATTTTTTTAATTTTACGAATCGAACAATGACTACAAGTTTCTAGAAGTGTGAAGACGTCGAAGAAAATAAATTGTTAATTAGTTATCAACGAAAAAAACATTTGTCAAACAGCTGCTGTTAAATGAAACCCATTTTCAATTGCCTCGTGATCGATTAATTTTATTAATAAGAATTAATTCATTCCACAACAACTTTAATCATTGATAACTCGTCAGGAAGAGATCTGATTAAAAACCTGCATTAGATTTCTCGACTCAAAATCTCATCCTGAGCTCAAGTTTATGATATTCTTTGTCTAGTGTGGGACACCCTGTATATACATATATAGATCTTCAGCGAATGGATATTGACTGCAAATCGTAACGAGCGTGCATTGTCCGAATGATTAATTAATCCTTTATCCATTTCCACGAGCGTTTGCGCTTTCGTTGAACTTTGCCTATCTGAGAGTGGGTGGCCAACTAATCATATTTCCTTCACAGAATAATGATGGAACATTAGGCTTGTTTCTGGGGGATGCTAGCAAATGCAATGAAAATCCGCTTAAACGTCAGTTTGGACTCTTTTTTAATAGTTTTCTTGTTTCCTCGTGAATAAATTTCTTATTATTATGGAGTCGATTATTTTGAGGAGTACTTCGGACCTGCTTTGTTACTTTTCTTGTAAACGAATGCCCAATTCATATAAAAATCAGCACTGAATTGATATCTGTGATTATTTTCATTCATGCTACTTGAAAAATGTAACTGAGTTATCCAAGATTCTTGAGAACTATAATTTAATTTCTTACTTTTACAGATCAAAAGTTCACCGCACCAGATCCACCGTCGAGTGATAACGGTGAGTCAAAACTTTTGCTTAACATTTTAGTCTTTCGTGTTTCCTTTTTGGTCCAATATACAACCGTTAAAGCTGGGGTTTTATCGAACCGTGAAAATTGAAGGCTTCTGAAATTTCGTCGACGTAGTTTCAGAATCGTTGCGAGATGACGTCCCCATTATGCTATGCCTTTCCATCTTGGATGCGCTGAGAGACAGGTAGAGAACTAAAGAAGAGAGTGAGACAGAGTGATTCAAGTTGAGTGCACTCTGAACTTTCTCAGGAGAGTTTGTATCCAGCAGTGGAAAAGCTTTTCCCGCGGAATAACATCGCTGAATAATTATCGCAATTAACGAACCCCGTAGACGCTCTTAAGTTGAACGGTTAATTTGCTCCTTTTGAAGATTCAACGGCGTCGCAAAGTTTTCTCGATGTTGTTTCCCCCAAAACTCCCGTTATATTATGTACTTTTACTCTTGGGCTTTTCGATGAGATCCAGCAATATTGAAACTTGATCCATGATATTTCAATACCGCAACCCTTTTTTCAAGTGTTAAACACTTTCCTTTTTCGATAATTACTTTGTCTAGTATCGTTCAAACGAACGATTGATCGTATACAATTTATTGATCATTGATTCTCGTGCTATTTACGAGCGTCGAGTAATTATACGTTTTAATTAACGACATCAATGGCGTACCAATTAAGCCCTTCGAAACAGCGTTTCAGATAGAGACAGAAAATTATAAAACTCGATGTTATATATATACAACTCGATTGAAATAGTATTTACAGTGACGTACAAATTTTCGCGTCACTTTGCAACGCCAAGTTTATTCATAAGTGGTCTGACACGCCTGCACGCGACTGTATACACAAAAAAAATAAGAAAATTCATTTGGTGTATTGCTTTTTTCAGCAATGAACATTTATCTGATTCTGTTCTGTTTTATTATTTAATTTTGTATCTTTTATTTCCGGATATCTGATATCGGAAATTCTGCATTAATTATTTTTGTAATTTTACACGTGTCAGGAGAAGAAGGTCTCGTTTGTATAACTTTATCTCTGACACACATTTACTTCGTTGACGTTTTACCATGACACTCGATGGCACTTTTGCGCAGTAAATACTTTCAAGTCTCGAGTGCCCGTTGCCTCGTGGTTTGCCAAATATCTTACGAAAAGAATAAATGTTTGATTGTCGCTTAGACGTCACTGCGAGTTCAAACTTTGTACAATTTTTTTTTTTGCACCAAGTCAAGTGGTGTCTCTCCGCTCAGTTTTGGCACTTTCAACTCGATACGATGAAATTCTTTCGTACAACTTTACTTTTTTTTGTTTTTTTTTTCGCTTCATGGATGAGCATAATAGTTAAAAGTAGAGCAAACCACGTAACTGCTTGTCGGATAAGAGTTTCCAACAGGATGTTCCTCGGACAAGACAGTCGATAAAGAACACTAAACAAACTAAGGTTTTACCTTTGATATAAAAATTCGGGCAAAAAACGTTCTCGGCGTAATTAAAAATTGTATGGAATTGCAGAAATTCTTTATGGACTAACACGAATTCATTCCTTTATGTTTTTGTGCCTATGATATACGCAAATTTAGAAGAGGAATTCACATTTGATTGGACTTTCATGCTTTTTGGTTTTGATTCTGAACAAGCATTTTATTGGATGTTTCCCAAACCCATGCGATACGATTTTATTGAAATCCATACGTGGGATTGCATTCCTCGCGAATATTGCACCAAAAGTGAATCGAATTCTTTCAATAATTTTATTCCACCCCATTGTTATTCTTTTTGCATACTTAACTTATCGAACGAAATCTATTTAATTAACTTTTAAACGGCACACACGAAGTCTCGATGATCCTTAGGGAATTAAATTTAATGTTAATTTAAAAAATTCTCTTCAGCAGGAGATCGATAATAAATTTAATGACAAACTTCTTCTGTAATTGTGTAACTTGTTCAGTTGGAACTCCATCAAGTTCTAATGACGTATTGATCCAACGAGAAACTTATTACTTATTTATCGACTAAAACTTGCCCATTTTTTTTTGGTGACGTAACATATTCAAGTCATGAGAAAAATAGTCTTTCTTGCTCGAAATTCTACAAGATGCCACGTCATTGGATTCGAGATAGTTTGGTAGTTAGAAGGTAGGTTACAGTCGAGGCTTTTTACGAGAAACGAAAGACTCGGGATCAAGTGAAATGAAAGCACTGGTTTAGAGAAAGATGAAGAGAGGAAGAGAGCGAGAGAAAGAGAGAGAGAGAGAGAAAGTCTGAGAGAGAGAGACGCAAGATTTCGCTGAACCGTTGAGATGACAAATCCGTTCGTTAAAAGTTAACTGTGGGCACATTCGACGTACCCGTAGAATTTCTTCATCGTTTCTTATTCTCTGTAATGTTTGCGAAAAACTCGGGACCTCCGGAAGTACTTTTTCATGAAAAGTTTCGTCAACGAGCTCTTTGATATTTGGTCTCGACGTTTTTTTCCAAAGAATGGTTCACAACACTTAGATTTTTTCAAATATATTTATATAACAAGAAAATGAAGAGAACGCTGTAGTTACAATTGCAACGTCAATTTCGGTAGACTCTTGTAAAAAAAAAAATATTTCTCCGCTCTTTTTGGACACGATAAAAACCAGTGAAATATTCTCTTCTATTTTGGCAGTTCTTCGAATTGAATAAATATTAAACCAGCGTCCGAATCCGAACAATTGTTTTTTCGATGAAAAATATTTGTGAAATTTCGTTTGTGATTTATTCGAAATCTTTAACGTGTTTTACTTTTTAACTAAAATTATTTCCAGCATACTTATTTTTATACCAATGTTCTTTTTTCTTTTATTTTGCAACGTTGATTTACATTGAATCGAAAAAGCGGTTTCCTCAGCGATTTAAAATGTACTTTTCTATCAATGCGAAATTGTGCAAATACAATTATTCGTTCACCGCTGTTGCGAAAACCGGATTTTGCATTAATATTACTCACTATGATGAAATAGTGAAATTAATTAACTAATTGAATCGTGTGACAAGGAAACAGCGTTACATCTATATCTCGTGATCGCTCTTAAGGCGTCTTCTCACTTTGGAAATTTAAAAAAATCGATTTTTTTTTTTTTTTAAATTTTGAAAGTACATATCTTCAAAAATGTCATCTCGAAATTTCATAAAGATCGGACGAGTCTAACTACATTTTTTGGCGACCGTTAGGTGACTACCTGAGAGTACCCGGCGATCCCTTTCACGCCGCTCGGACGGTCCCTGTATATCTGACTCTATACAATTGAATAGCCGTGTTCTTTTGTTAATGTAGTACCCCTTGCTTAGGTATATTCTGTTTTCGGGTCTATACTCATGTAATAAGACCTTAACACGTGCATTTTTCAAAAGAAAATCACTCGGCAACGATGCTAAACTGTTATTTCATCAGTCTAATTTGAAACTTCGTAACGGCAACATCTCTGCGCTCAGGATTGTTATAATGGATAAAAAGACTTCGCAACAAAGTGCCACGTGGCGACGTCCAAGTTCGAAATCTAAAAAAAGAAAATTTCGTGGAGTGCTTCCACACCAGTCTGAAGCAGATACGAGTCATGCTAGTGCGAGTGCAGCAAAATTAAAAAAATCGGACGATACAAGTTTCGATGTACACATCGATCCAACGGCTGGATATAGTATTATTCAGTTTTTTCTTGTTTTTTCTACATTACAACAATATGTGAAGTGTAAAGTTTGTAACAAAGATGTTTCAAGAAACATCATCAAGAAAAACCGTGGAAATTGCTTGCCAAACAGCGGCATGCATTTATAACGAAGGGCTACAACCTGTTTTAAAAATTTTGGAGGTGATGGGTGTCAAACTAGGCCCTATCGCCGTTCAATACGCCGAGAAACGCGACAGTGATCGCGTACGCGTAGGGAACCGCCGCAGCTCTAACGCTTCAAAAGAGACTAGGTCGAGACGAAGGGAAGCTACTTTGGACGAACACACCTTCTACGAAGAATCGGAAGGTCCATTGTATGGAGCAGGCATCGCTGATTAACCCGAGGTAAGGTTTTTTCATGATTTTTCTGCAACCAAAACTTTAAACGCAGTTATCTCAAAACAAGGTTTTTCGGTGCTTTGTTGATGAAATTTCGGAAACTATCCGGCCGATTGTCATGAAATTTGAATGACATATGCTTCATAGTTATGGCTATAGCGCATATCATCAGATTTTTTAAATTTTGATTTTAAGAATTTTTTTTTTACAAAAAACTGCAAAAAAATCGTGGTTTTTTTTTACTTTTTCGAAAAACGTGCGCCATTTTGTTATTTTCGCGAATATCAAAAATCTGATGATATGCGCTATAGCCACTGACATACTGAATCTAAAACAGTTTTATTTTTTTGTTTCAGACGACCCGTCTCGGAGATACCATCAACAAGCCACGACCATAACATTTTTACACGGGTTTTTCAATGCTACTGATGTATTATAATAATTGTTTAAAAAAATAAAATAAAAATTTTTTCATGTACTTGAAAGATGTGTTTATTACATAGGATCCGTTTTATCCCATAATTTTAAGCAAAAATCCTCGAAAAAAAATCGCAAAAACAGCCTATTTTTGAGGCGTTTAAAGTGAGAAGATGCCTTAAGTCAAGTCCTTTGCACGTTACGAACCACAACCGGTTGTTAACTTTTGTTGGGCAAAGTTTTCGACAACAGAGACCGAATATCCTTGGGAATGTCGCTCAAGTTATTTGCATTTGTGGCAACGGCAAAACGGAATTTAGTTCTCTCGCGGTATGCGCAAATGACAAAATATTGCCGCATTTGTAACAGAGCACAATAAATGCTCGAGAAAGGAAGAGAGAAAGCCACGTACCGAACGAGAGACAGGGATTTTGTAAAGCCCGAGGGCCCAAGAAAGTGGATGGATATCTCGATGTTAGAATACAAGTTTATTCATAAATAAAAGCAGACTCTGTGAAAGACAATAAAAAACAATATTCTTCCACGTTTCAAATGTGGAAAAATCGTTTTTAATTATAAGATTTTTGACAAATGTCAAATGTTTCATTCCATTTTAAGAGCACACTCGATCCTGATTCATTTCCTTCAATTTCAACGTTTTTTATTCATAGAAACACTCGAAGGAACAAAAAAAAATGATGGTTGACCATTTTTATTCATGACACTGTGAAAAATCTCCTGCCATAAAATATACAGTATTTCTTAAATCAGTCCGTATACGTAAGTATGAATGAAAAGTATTCCATCATTGTCACTGCGCAATCGCAGACTTTTCATCGAGTCTTCAAACCCATTGGGACGGGAATAAACATGAAGCCACTTCGCCAAACTATCCTCATAATTTCCACTCTATGCATGAAGCCAAGTCTACTTCGTCGTAAAGTTCTGCGCAGAGATACATATATATTTGTGTATGTATTTGCCTTTCCTCAAACTTGCTCCCAAAATTTTCTGGTGTTTGGCAAATCGTGGAAGAGAGCGATCGACCTTGAGAGTAATCTCTCACTTACGTACATTCGTGTGGAAAATCGCGAAGGGATTTTCGTACGATCCAGAGATTCATGATATATACTTAATACTAACATGGGTAATATATTCAAGGAATATATTACCGTTGAATTATACCTACGAACTTGGGTGTTGTTTCAGAAAATTAATGCGAATATAGCAACTGGATTAATCCAGGAGTGAGTTCTGATTCGTATTGGCAAAATTTTATTTGCTCTACAAAAAAAAATGAGTAAACGTTTCAAGCAAAACAAATGGTGATTTCTATTTGTAAATAATGAAAATCGTGTCCAAATGATGATTGGCTTCGAAATCGAACGAACACAATTCAATTCAAATGCCTTCAATAATTTTTATAAATGTCTCAAGAATCCCACGAGTGTGAGCTCCGATATAAATTCTCCATTACTATGGTATAAATTATATACATAGCACTTGCCAGTTTTTATGCCGGTAACTTGAAAAATCTTATCGTGTAAACTCGTAAAAATTCACCGGTACATTTTTCAACGATGGTTAAAAATATCCGGGGAGTAACCGGTAGCGAAAATCCTGATAGTAATATATAAATATAATTTTGATCGTAGGAACATGAAAATTTATGTCCGTTTTTTAGCTCGATATACGTGCCAAATACGGAAAATATGTGAAATAGTTAACATATATTTGCGATATATTTCTCGTTGGAATGTTCCGCTATTCATGAATATTTCTTGCACGCATATGTTTCATCAAAATGGTGTAAAATTTATATAGACGTAGATAAAATTTGCGCAGATATATACATACATAAAGCTATAATCGTAGACGAGAAACGAGGCTACTTCGTATTGGCTTGTTTCGTGCGATAAAGAATCGATAAGTGCGTTGTCCCGTTAAGAAGATAGGGGATAAAGTTGGCTTGTGGCGGTTGCGCTGTTGGCTTCAAGACGAACTCGTTAATCCAATTCATTACCCCAGATACTAAAAGAGACAGGCAGAGATTAGCGAGACCAGGAAATGGATGGTAGCAGGATAAGGAAAAGTGAGAAAAAACGCCATAAAAAAAAGGAATTGCAGATTTAAAAGTCGATCGAGCTGGAGTTTGTGTTTAGTCGAACAAAATAATTCAGTGAACATAAAACGAATTAAACTTCTTGCGGATTAAACGTAAAATATGAATAAATCAGTTAGAATAAGATGAAGAGAACTTTAATGCTGATAAAGTACATTTTTAAATAAATAAATAAATAAATAAATAAAAACGTTGAGTAGAACTTTGCTACATTGTAGCTTAATTGCAGGATTCAGGCTATGATTCCAAGAGTTTTCATTCCCCGCAAAAGAGAAATAAAGGAGCAAAAAAACAATGAAGGAATAAATACGGGAGAGAAGATAATGATGAAGTTAGGAAGGAACGTACGCGCAAGGTGGTCTCATGCAAATTAAATGAGGAAAAACGTCTAAAAGGGTAAGAAAAAAGTGGTTCTGTGAAAACGAATCGGGGGTTATCCGTGATATTGCCTTCAATTTCTCGTACACGAGATTCACGAACAAA